>VMDO01018928.1:0-40971 GCA_007922755.1 Pedetes capensis
AGAGGAGAAAGGGGGAGGGAGGGAGAGGGAGGGAGGGAGGGAGAGAGAGAAACAGAAGGAAGGAAGGAAAGAGAGAAACAAGCTGGACACGGTGGTGGACACCTGTTATCCCAGCAACTTGAGAGGCAAGAAGGCCACACATTCAAGGCCAGAGGCAGCCTGTGTAACCCAGCAAGACCCTGTCTTACAATAAAAAGTAAAAATGGGCTGGGTGTGCAGTTTAATGATAGAGCACTTCCTGGCACATGCAAGGCCCTGGGTTCAACTCTCAGTACTGCAAAAAAAGAAAGGAGAGAGAGAGAGAGACAGACAGACAGACAGACAGACAGAAGGAGGGAGGGGAAAGAAAGGGAAGAGGAGGGAAGAAGAAAAAGGGGATTAGCTGGAAAGATCCAGAAGAGGACAATGCATACAGACGGAAAACAGATCAGCGGCTCCCAAGACCTGGGAGGAAGGGGAACAGGGAGTGACTGCTGCTGAACACGGGGTTTCCTGCTAGGGTGGAGAGAATGTTCTAGAACTAGACAGCGGTAATGCTAGTGTAATTGTGACTATACTGAATGTCACAGAATTATATACTTTAAATGGCAAAAGTGATACTTTGTTGTGTATATTTTACCACCAAAAAACTGTAACACCTAAAAGCCCATGCCTTCAGATCTATCTTTTCCTAAATGTAAGTCACACAGCAAAGCACTTTGTCAGCGTGTAGAAGGGCCTGTGACGAGGTGACCGTGGGCCTCCACACAGACTTGCTGGGCAGGACAGAGCAGCTCCGCCCTGAGGCCCTGCTGTTCCGGACAGACGGACGGGCTGCAACCGCAAGGCAGGGCCACTCACCTGCAAACGGCTTCTTCTGCGTGAGCACACCCCAGATGACAATGGCAAAGCTGGAAGAGAAAGGGGGCACGTGAGCCCACGAGCCGGGGCCTCAGGGAAGGTCAAGGACTGTCACGCCCAGGGACGAGCCCAAGAAACCCACCCTGCGGCTCTGACAGAGACCCTGGGACTGCTCTCCTGTGCTTTTAAAAGGGGAGACACTCGCGATCGCCGCCACCTTAGGGGCTCAGGTGCGAAACAGACGAAACTCCACCTGAGCCGCAGTCTTCTGACACCAGGCAGCGGCTCGGCTGGATGCCGAGAGCTCAGCGAGAACAGCCCAGACCGCCTGGGTCACCCTCGTCACTGGGCCCTGGGCTTGGCAGGGGCTCAGGGTGTGCTGACTAAAAGGACAAATGAGTGAGGGGCGTTCTCAAGGGCCCCCGTACGCCGCTGAAGCTTCAACCCTCACACACACACTCAGGCTCTGAACAAGACGGGCTTGGGCCACTGGTGCCTGCCTATGATCCCAGCACTTGGGAGGCTGGGACAGGAGGAGCCACAGGATTTTGAGGCCAGTCTGGTCTACACAGCAAGATGCAGGCCAGCTTGGGCTGCATAGCAAAATGCAGTCTCAAAAAAAAAAAAAAAAGGAAGAAAAAAGAAAAGAAAGAAAAAAAGAAAAGAAGAAGCGTTGACGTGGCTTGCTGGAGCTTTATTCAGAAGGTTGTTAAAGAAAGTGCACAAGAAGCCAGGCGCGGTGGGGCATGCCTGGCCTGTCATCCCAGCGGCTGGGGAGGTGGAGGCAGAAGGATCGCAAGTTCGAGACCAGAGGCAGTCTGCATAACTTAGCGAGACCCTGTCTCAAAAAGTAAAAAATGGGCTGGGAGTGCAGCTCCGTGGCCCAGCACTTGCAGAGCATGCAGGCGCGAGGCCCTGGGTTCAACCCCCAGTACCGCAAAAAAAAAAAAAAAAAAAGAAAGAAAAGAAAAAGAAAGAAAGAGAAAGAAAGTGCACAAGAATGTTAGGAGGGCAGGGGCTGGGTCCCCAAGCCCTTTCTTGGCTGGAGAACATGTATATAATATGTTGTTGCTGTTAGGTGCCACCGAGTCAGTCCGACTCATAGTGACCCTATGTACAGTGGATGAAATACTCCCCAACACTGTGCCAGGCACACAGTCTTTTTTATGTTTAAGCCTGATGTTGCAGACACTGTGCCAATCCATCTAGTTGAGGGTCTTCCTTTTTTCATTGACCTGACGCTCCCCAGAGATCGGTCTCTGTTGTCAACATGTCCACAGTACATAAGACCCCGTCTAGCCAGCCTTGCTTGCAAGAAGCACTCTGGTTGCACTTCCTCTAGGATGGATCTGTTGGTTCTTTTGGTACATGCATAATACATATGTTATTGTTGTTAGGTGCCGTCGAGTCGGTATCCGACTCATAGCGACCCTCTGTACAACAGGGGAAACACTATTGTCAGTGCTTTTCTGCTGTGCATAGGGTTTCAATGGCAGATTGATTTTTGGGAGGGAGTTGCCAGGTCCTTCTCCCAAGCCTACAGCTTCTGGTGTTCCCAGGTGGTCTCCCATCCAAGTACTAACCAGGCCTGGCCCTGCTTAGCTTCCGAGATCTGACGGGATCGGCTGCCACAGGGCTATGGCTGCAGGCTATAATACGTATATATACGAAATATATATTGTTGTTGCTGTTAGGTGCCATCGAGTCAGTATCCAACTCATAGCGACCCTCATAGGGTTTTCAATGGCTGTTTCGGGATTGCCTTGGGAGTGGATTGCCAGGCCCTTCTCCCATTTTTGTGGTGCTGGGAATTGAACTCGGGACCTCAGAGATTGCAGCACAGCGCTCTACCAACTGAGCTAAATCCCAGCCCGAGATATATATATATATATATATATATATATATGTACACACATAAAATAAGTTACTCCAGAGCTAGGCGTGGTGGCGCACACCTGTAATCCCAACAGCTTGGGAGGCGGAGCCAGGAGGATCGCAAGTTCAAGACCAGAGGAAGTCTGCGTAACTTAGCGAGACCCTGTCTCAGAAAGTGAAAAAGTGGGCTAGGGGCGCAGCTCAGTGGTCCAGCACTTGCAAAGCATGCAGGTGTGAGGCCCCGGGATCAACCTCCAGTACCACCAAAAAAAAAAGTTACTCCAGGTATACAAAAAAAAAAAACAAAAAAAGGATCGAATATGATAGATTAAAAGAAAAAAGTCCCTACATAGAGTCTCCACACGCACTGCATTGACAGTGGCCATCCACAGAGACACAGGAACTCACACTAAAGTCAACTGAGATCTGCCAAGCAAAGCTGAAACTCAGCTGTAAACCATGCAGAGTACCTTACTTGTCCCAAACTCTGTAAGGCTGACTAGTCCCCACGGGGTCAGTCGCTGGCGGACTTGCTGCCCAGAGGCAGGCTAAGCACATCACAATGGCTCTCATCAGACCAGTCAGCCAGTTGTTGTTGTTGTTGTTAGGTGCCGGCGAGTCGGTATCCGACTCATAGCGACCTTCATAGGGTTTTCAATGGCCGACTGTTTCGGGATTGCCTTGGGAGTGGATTGCCAGGTCCTTCTCCCAAGTCAGCCAGGAGAGAGGACAAAACCACAGAGCCCATGGCTTCGGGGTGGTGGGGCGCACGCCTGCCCTCTGCCTCCCTTTCCTCTCTGACAAGTCCCCATAATTAAGACCCCTGTCATCTGAAAAGGGGACGAGGCATGACCGGGCACTGTCCTGCAGGTACAGAGATCCCGCAAGGGGACGAGGCATGACCGGGGACTGTCCTGCAGGTACAGAGATCCCGCAGACTTGGGTAGTGAGCTGATACTCTGCCAAAGTAGCTCACGTGGCGACGTTCAGAGGAGGCCACCCTGTGGAGCGCCCAGACCCACACTCACCCGGATCCGTGGGCCGCTAGCCCAGCAGGCTCTTCTGACAGACAAGCAATAAAACCCACGTTTCTTAGAAACCCTGAAGCACAGGGAGCGCCGGAGCTGGCAGCTGCTTCCGCAACTGCCTCTCTCTGGCACCCGCTAGGAACAGCCTCCCCAGCCAGCACCATCCACTGCAAAAGGTCTCCCGGGGGCCCGGGGAGCCTGAGGCCACTGGCTAAAATCCCCGAGCCCGGCAGGCATGCACCCCTTGCTTTTGGACTGAACCCCATGGCTGAGGGGCACCGAGCCTTTCTGGGAACTGCTGTTCAGGGCTCCAGGCAGCGGCACAGCTCAGAAGCCCCCACTCAGCAGCCCCTCACGTCACCCACCTATACACATCGTGCTTGGTGTCGAAGAGCCGGCTCTTCTCCCGGATGCGCTCCGGAGGGAGGTAGGCGATGGTGCCGAACAGGCCGTCCATGCTGAGGTCGTGGGTGTGGGAGAGCCCGTTGCACTTGGCCAGCCCAAAGTCAGAAATCTGCAACACAGCGGGCAGAAGCAGGCGCGTGAGCCTTCGGGGGAGCCACGCAAGGCCACGGGCTGACATCCCATGGTGCCCCAGGACTTCTCTCCGCGAGGTCGGATGGCAGCTCCCTGATAGGGCGCCTTCCCAGCTGGAGGGGGCCCGTGCTCCCTGGGGGGTCTCCTAGCTTCTCCAGGTTACCATGATGCGAACCAGACAGGGGCTCCAAGGCTCAGGCAGAGCCAAGTCTGGAGGCTTCACTCAGGGACTCAGCAGTTGGTTGGTAGGTGCTGTCGAGTCCTGTCCAACTCACAGCGACCCTCGCAGGGTTTTCAATGGCTGATTGCTTCGGGATTGCCTTGGGAGTGGATTACCACAGCAGTCTCCCATTTTTCAGTGCTGGGAATCAAACTGGGGACCTCAGAGACTGCAGAGCGGCGCTCTACCACCTGAGCTAAATCCCAGCCCAGGAACTCAATTGTTGTTAGGTGCCATCGAGTTATGTCCGACTCATAGCGACCCTCATAGGGTTTTCAATGGCTGATTGTTTCGGGATTGCCTTGGGAGTGGGTTGCCATATCCTTCTCCCATTTTTGCAGTGCTGGGAATAGAACTCAGGACCTCAGAGACTGCAGAGCGGCGCTCTACCAACTGAGCTAAATCCCAGCCCAGGGACTCAATAGATGGTAGAAAAAGACCCCAGAAGGAGCCCACTGGGAGGCAGCACCCAGGAAGGGTGATAATCCTCTGCAGGCTGATGCCTGCAGCTGGCACAGAGGCAGAAGCAGCCCTGGGAATCCGCAGGCAAAGGAAGACACGTGACGAGCCGGAGCAGCCGGCTGTGCAACCCTCCAGCTGGGAGGCCACGAGTGGCAGCAGGTCCTTTAAAGCCCAGCACACCATCAGAGCCTATAAAGGGAGCCAAACACGCCCTCCCCCTCCCCAGGGCTTGCGGCTTTCCGCCCACGTTATGTGATCAACGGACACCCATGGACTCCCCCAAACGCGGGGTGCTCCTGGCAACCTCTCCCTTGCAGGGCCCTGACTGCAGGAGCCCCCTGCGCACCAGCCACTGCTTCCCAAATCCATGGGGAAGGCCAGTCTCTCCGGTAAAGGGGACTTCACAACTCGCTCACACCACCCCAGGACTGGCAGGCAGGCCTCTGTGGGGAGTGACCCCTCCTGCCCACCTCCCAGTGTAGACCTGACCCCGTGAGATCAACCTCCACTCTCCACTCACTGGCACTAGAGGGCTCTGATCCGCATGGAAGCGGCCCCCGTCCCTTCCCCTTCCAGGCCTTGCATTCCCTCCTGGCTCCTCCCCAAGCACACCTGGGCAGTGACAGGAAGCGGGCTGAGTCAGGACTCCACCTCCAGGGCAGCCGTGCCCACGAGCAGAGCCCATGGGCCTGGTGTCGTCACCACCCGCCGCACAGCAGGAAGAATTTATGACCAGTCGCTTGGGCTTCAAGGGCCCTTAGCGTGTCTGAGGGAGGTGGCAGATAGACTGGGCTTGGCCCTCCGTCTGGGCAGCGGAGCCGCCCCAGGCAGCGGATGCTCCCCAGATCTGGGGGCTGGCTCTGGGCCCACTCAGTTCTGTCAGATCCACAAGCCTCCGAGGCCTCAGGAGACACCCCTGGCTGTAGGAGGGCGATGGACAACTCCCCAGGCTGAACCGTCACCCTGTCCTGTAGATCCAGAC
Source organism: Pedetes capensis (assembly GCA_007922755.1). Lineage (NCBI taxonomy): Eukaryota > Metazoa > Chordata > Mammalia > Rodentia > Pedetidae > Pedetes > Pedetes capensis. Next base: position 5,945 of record VMDO01018928.1, read on the forward strand.
AAAGCTCGGGGACAGAGCGGTGTATGCGCCTCTCAGAGAAGCATGGGGACAGAGAAACTGCCAGTCCAACCACTGCGGCACCCAGAAATGTTTTAAATCCAGAAAGGAAGACAGACTAAGATCTAGGAACCCTGGCTCAGCATTTGCCCTTGAATGCGGCCGTCTCTGATCCTTTCTGTCCCCGTCAGACACCACCAGCCATTTCAAACACGCGTGATGAGGGGGACGGAAGCACCTGGCAGCGTGGACACCCGGGCACAGAGGGGACCGTGGTTAGGCAGAGGTCCCCAAGGGTGGCCCTTCTCACTCGCCCTACGCTCTGGGGGGAAGGGGGGTCATGGTGGCATCTGACTCAGCATCCCCAAGAGAGTGGCCCTTCCACTTTTGGGTCCAGCTGGACAAGACGAACCCAGTGGAGTGCGTAAAGAGAGGGAGGCTCAGACACAGGAGGCCATGCCCTCCTGCTCAGGCACTTGGAATAAACCGAGGCCGGTCTGGGAGAGCTGGGCCCATCGAGGCAGCCTGAGACTTGACAGCGAAGAGCTTCATTTTAACAGGAAACCAACCACCTCATGACCAGGATTCTCAGACACTCCACGTATGTAACACAGAATAATAACTTCACGCGACATAAATCTGTCACACTTGGCCAAGTGAGGCTGTGTGAAATTTCGGCTCCACGATGCCACCTTCAGAAAGGCAGCGCGTATCTGAGGCACCAGGAGGGGTGGAACAGTGGGTCCCACCTACCTCAGGGTTTCTGAGAAGACTCTCAAGTGTCTGCTGAAAAGTGCCCAGACATCCGAGGGCTGATCCACGCAAAGGACCTGAGCTGTCCACAAAGGCGCTGACCCTCTGCACCCATGGCCCGCCCACCCTACGCGTGCACAACAGGCGTCTATTTCAAAGAACCAGAGGAATATTATCTACACGTCTCCCTCCCGTGGGTGACTGACACACCTGATTAAGAAGGGCGTCACAGAAAAGCAGGTTTTCTGGGCATTTTGTGGTGGCTCAGGCCAGGGGCAGCCACAAAATGCCTGCCTGGGGGCCGTGGTGTGTCACTTCCTGCTGAAGGAGGACCTTCTCTCCAGGGCTCCCTGGCTCCCTTCCAGTGAGGAGGGCTGGCTCTTCAGGAATTTTTGTTTTTGTTTTTTGCAGTACTGGGGGTTGAACCCAGGGCCTCACGCCTGCATGCTCTGCAAGTGCTGGACCACTGAGCTGCACCCTCAGCCCCTTTTTTTAGTTTTTTGAGACAGGGTCACGCTAAGTGACACAGACTGCCTCTGGTCTCGAACTTGCGATCCTCCCGCCTCCACCTCCCGAGCCGCTGGGATTACAGGCGTGCGCCACTCCGCCCGGCGCTAGGAATTTTTCACCAGGAACTCATACTGCCACCAGGTCCCCTCAAGACCAGCTTGTCAGGGGAGCAGACTCCAACAGCAGACCCCCGGGTCAGTGGCTAAGCGACCCATAGGGAAGGCCAGCCCTGGACTCACCTGGGCTCTGAGACCTGTCCTCATTTCCTCCCGGGGCGAGTGCTCCTCAGCACCCAGAGCTGGGTGAGAGTCAGCGCCCGGATGTGGGAAGGTCGATCTACCATTAGCACAATCACGGTGGCAGGACCTGGCTGAGCACTCCGGGGTGGGCACTGAGTGAGCACCCAGCACCCTACCTGTGAGACAACTCAGACGGAAGCAGGGTTGGTGCCTGGCCCTGCCTCCCACTGGCCAGGTCACAAGCGCAGGGACCTGTAGACCAGGTGCGCCGTCCTGGTGTGCCCCTAAGTATGCCACCCAGGACGAGGGCGCCTGTGCCTCCCAAGGAATGTCCCCCCAGCTCCACCCACACATCCCCGTGCCTGTGAGCGGAGGCAGGAAGGCTGCAAGGGGATGAGGGACAAAAAGAGCCAGTCCTGCCAAGGATGGCTGAGGGACTCCCAAAGACCCAGGTCACAGTCACCGTGGGGTCTCAGCTGCAGGCTCAGTGGTGCACACCTGTAATCCTAGCAACTCAGGAGGCAGAGGCAGGAGGATGTAAAGTTTGAGGCCAGAGGAAGCCTGGGTAATTTAGTGGGACGGTGTCTCAAGATAAAACATAAAGCCGGGTGTGGTGGCGCACACCTGTCATCCCAGTGGCTCGGGAGGCGGAGGCAGGAGGATCGCAAGTTCGAGACCAGAGGCAGTCTGTGTCACTTAGCGAGACCCTGTCTCAATAAGTAAAAAAAAAAAAAAAAAAAAAAAGGGCTGGGGGCGCAGCTCAGTGGTCCAGCACTTGCAGAGCATGCAGGCGCGAGGCCCTGGGTTCAACCCCCAGTACCGCCAAAAAAAAACAAAACAAAAACAAAAACATAAAAAAGGGACTGGGGTACAACCCAGCGGCAGAGCACTGGCAAAGTGCACCCAGCCCTGCTCGCCAGCAGCGCCCCTGAGGAAAGTGTGCAGGGAGCAGGGGCCCCGTATCAGCTCCTTAAAGGTGCAGCCAGGCCAGCATGCAACCTCCACTCTACCCATCTACGCCTGCTCCCTGCCCACAATGTTCCACAGCTTTGCTTGGGTTGCTTGTTCTATGTGAAGGCTCTTCCCCAACCCATCCGCCTGCTGCCGCCAGCAGCAGAGCTGGCCCAACACCTGCACAGCCTGGGGCCACCTGCCTCCCTACCCTCTGCTATGACGTCCAGCTGCACCAGGGTGCTAAACTCAGTGCACTCGGCAGAGGGTTAGGGCTTGGGGGGCCACAGAACCAAGTTCTGGCCTCCACTCCATCAAAGCTGGATAACCCTGGCTGCTCATCCGACCCTCTGAGCCCCAGCTCAGCCAGTGGGCACCATCCACACTGCACCTGTTGTAAAAGCAAGGCAGCTCCAGGAGGTGACATTGTGATAGGGCGCAGGGACCCAGGCGTTACGTGCAAGGTAAAGACCTTATCACGCGCTGGGCCCACAGGACCTGCACTGCCCAGGTAGGGCTGAAGTCAAGCCCGGCAACAACAAGGGAACAGGAAGCCAGGGACCCTGACGGGAAGCAGATGCTGAAGCCACCAAGGACCTCACAGCAGGTCGTCTCATGCAGGTCTCCATGACCCTGATGCCCTGCTCTACCTCGCAAAACAGGAAGCCCACTTCCACATGAAAGCTCAGGACTGAGCCGTGCCTGCCTCGGGGACAAGCTAAAGTCACTGTCCAAATGAAGACCAAGTTCTCCGCCCAGCTGAATCTGGGAGCAGGGAGTGGCCCGTGTGTGCCACATGGGCTCTCATGCCCGGGGACTGCTGAGCAGTACGGAGGGTCCTGAGTTCAGGTCTCCCCTAAAGGGCAGGCCATTGGGGTGGACCTGAAGTGCTGAGCAATCACGCACAGCAAAGTGGCCAAGCACTCAGGCTGGTGACTCTGCTTGTGCCCTGCATGAGTGGAACGGGATTCAGGCCATGGCTCTTGGCTCCTCCCTCATCCAGGCTCATCTGTGCTCTGCACAGAAGACAAATGGAGGCTGAAACGGATTGCGAGGACCACATATAACTCAGGCCCCCCAGGAGGGCATCTGCACAGCTCCACAAGGGAACAGCCCATGCCAGGTGCCTCGCTCAGTGTAAGGACAGGACATCAGGAATCAGAGGCTGTCCAGAGCAGAAACACTTCCAAGGCAAAATGCAAAACCGACCACGTCAACAACTGCCAACCCCAGACAGCCATCTGCTCCCAGCAGCACCACCCCTCAGGCCGGTGGGTTTTATAAACCCAAAGAGAAACAAGAGCCTCACATTAGCGTAACAACGCCCTTCCACGCTGTCCTGCGCTGTGACAGGCGGAACGAGTCCTCTTCAGAGTCTGTGTCCAGGACGCTCTGCAGACCCCTCCGTGGGGCACCTGCACCCCCGCCACAGCAGCCCTGAACTGCTGACGAGAAGTCTGTCCCTTCACTGGAGGACCTGAGGCCTCTCGTGCTCCGCCGCCTGATCTCTAATCCGATTTCGCAAAACACTCAGAAAACTGGAATCCGTAGGACCCATAATCTGTTTCCAGAGTTCTTGGAATGTAACCACGCGCCAGGATTTGGGGGAGAAGCCCGTGTGTTCCCCAGGGCCCAACATCTACTTATATGTTATGTGGTAGTCACAGCAAGTAGGACAAGCTGGGGAACCCCAGGATCTCACGCCGAGAAAGGCTGTGGCTTCAAGTCCTCACCCCCAAGCAGAATCATCTCCGTCCCCAACCCGTCCTGACAACAGTCCTACCCGGAGTCCACAGCTCTCCCGGCCACAGACTTCTCCCTCCCTAGAGCTGCCCACTCCCCAGGACACGTCCGGCCCTCACCTTGACGTGGTAGTGGGCATCCAGCAGGATGTTGGCAGGCTTCAGGTCCAGGTGCAGCAGCGGCGGGGACATGCAGTGCAGGAAGTTCATGCCCACCGCCGTCTCGTGGACGATGCGGAAACGCAGGTCCCACGGCAGTGGCTCTGAGGCCAGCAGCTTCTCCAGGGAGCCCGTCTCCATGTACTCCATGACCAGGCCCACGGGCTCCCGGCAGATGCCGTACACTGGCAGGATATAGCGGAACTTGGCCATCTCCATCTTCTTGGCTTCTTCTAGAAGCTCCATGCGCTCCCTGAAAAAGGTCAAGGGAGTGAGGGGCATGAGGGGTCTCCCAACCACGAATTCAACCGGCGCCAAATGCGTGCATGTACACGTGCTCCCTGAAAAAGGTCAAGGACGTGAGGGGCAAAAAAATGCAAAAAAATGGGAAAAGGACCTAGCAGCCCACTACCTAAACATTACTGAAACAATCAGCCATCAAAAACCCGAAAAATAGCAGAGAAGTACTGACACAGTACCAGGCGTGGCACAGTGTCAGGGAGGGTTTCATTCTGTTATGCATAGCGTAAGGATGGGGTCTCCGAGCCATGAATTCAACCAGCGCCAAATGCGCGCACATGTGCACGCGCTCCCTGAAAAAGGTCAAGGGTGTACCGTCAGGTGCGGTGGTGCACGCCTGTCATCCCAGCAGCTCGGGAGGCGGAGGCAGGAGGATCGCAAGTTTGAGACCAGAGGCAGTCTGCGTAACTTAGCGAGACCCTGTCTCAAAAAGTGAAAAAAATGGACTGGGGGTGCAGCTCAGTGGTCCAGTACGTGCAAAGCATGCAAGCACAAGGCCCTGGGTTCAATCCCCAGGACCAAAAAAAAAAAAAAAAAAAAGGTCAAGGGTGTAAGGGGCATGAGGGGTCTCCTAGCCACAAATTCAACAGATCATTGCACTGCACCAAATGCACGCACATGTGCACGCGCTCCCTGAAAAAGGTCAAGGGCATGAGGGGCATGAGGGGTCTCCTAGCCCCAAATTCAACCAGTGCCAAATGTGCGCACACAGGCACCCAGAGCTCACCAATGGTCACACAACCAAACACAGGGCCTCCCACACAGCCAAACAGGGCCTCCCAAAGCTGTGGTCCCGACTGTCCAAGTCCACGGCTGCACCCTGGGGCAGAAAGGAAGGCCTAACAGTTACCTGGACACCTACAGGCAGGGCGCTAGGCCAGTGCTCGAGGTCCCAGGTCTGGTGGCAGACACCAGCAAGCCTTCTCTTGGGAACAGGGAAAAGCAGTCTGGGTTTGACCAAAAGCTACGTTATGCACCCAAGGAACCCCATCGCCTCCTGTGTGTAAGCCCCATTACTTTCACTGGCCCGGCCACTCCCGAATCTAACCTCACACTTTAACGGAACAGTATTTGCCTGTGGCAGGGGTTAGTTAAGGGCCACATGCAGCTGGCCATGTTTCCTGTTGTAGGAAAATATACATTACACAGCACGCGTCACTTCAGCCATTCATAAGCGTACAATGTAATGGCCGCGCGGACATTTGCAATGATCTGTAACCATCACCACCATCTCTGCTCACAAACTTTCATCTCCCCAACAAAACGGACATCCATCAAACAGGCCTCTCGAGCCCCCAGCCCCTGCCCCCATTCTCTTTCTGCCTCTGTGAATTTGCCTGTTCAAGGGACCCCATCCCCGACATGTCTGTCCGCCAGTCATGCCATGGGACCTTCTCTGTTGCTGTGATGCTGAAAGCCATGCCACCAGTATTTCAGATACCAGCAGGGCCACCCACAGTGGACAGGTTTCAGCTGAGCTTCCAGACTAAGACAGACTAGGGAGAAGGACCTGGCAGCCCATGCCTGAAACAATTAGCCTTTGAAAACCCTATGAATAGCAGAGAAGCACTGTCAAATACAGTGACAGAAAATGAGCCCCCCAGGCTGGAAGGCATTCAAGAAATGACTGGAGAAGAGTTGCCTCCTCAAAGGAGAGTCGACCTTAATGATGAGAATGGAGTAAAACCCCTGGGACCTCCTTTTGCTGATGTGGTGTGACTCAAAATGAGAAGATGCACGGTGGCTGCAACAATGGACTCACATATAAAAACACTGTGCCATGGGTAGTGTTTTGTTCTGTTGCACAAAGGGTCTCTATGAGTCCGACCCAATTCAATGGCACCTAACAACAGGCATCCCATAGGAGTGGAATCGTGACAGCATCTGTGCTTCGGATTCTGGCTTATTTCACTAAGCATGTTTGCAAGGCCAATTCTTTTTATTTCATTATAGCACTCACCAACATGGTACTCATCAGAACTTCATTTTTCATGGCTGAATAATACTCCGTGGATGAATACACTCCATTTTGTTTATCTATACATCTGCTGATGCAACTGCTGTCCCCAGCTCTTGGTTCCCATGAACACTGCTGTCCCTTTGTATACACTGGGGTATAAGTGTCTGCCTGAGTGTCTGCTTTCAATTCTTTTGAATATACACGTAGGGGTAGAATTGCTGGATTGTGCTTGGGAAAGCCGCCACATTGTTGTCCACAGCTTGCCATCTGTTCGTCCCTAAACTTTCCCTGGGGACATCTCCCCACTCATTCACACACTGGCTGTGCTGGAGACCAGCAGTTGCAACACAGGCCCAAGGCCTGCAGAGCCCAGAACAGTCGCCTCGGGCCCTGCATGCAGGACATGTGTCAACCCCTGGCCCAAGGTCACGCCTCCGGTGTTTTCACGTGGCAGTACAATGGTCTGTGGCAGCGTCCGGGGTCCAAAGTCTCCCGGTGCATTCAGGGGAAAAGGCTGAGTCCTGGGAGGGGGCCTTGCAGGTCAAGCGTTTCTCCAGAAAAACACACAGAGAGGCCTCGGGGCTCCCAGGCCTCGCTCGGGGTGGGGGCTGGGGATCTGCTTTCTAGCAACACAGAGTTCCCTGAAGGAAGCGTCCAGAATCACTCTCAAGAGCCCTGCTGGCGCTGGGAGCTGGGCGGCCCGAGGGTCTGCACACAAGTCACGGAGGCTGGGTCACCCCATGTGTCTCCCCCAGAATGTGGAGTCTGCACAAGCGCCACCTGGAACCTGAGACCCGGGGTTGGGAGGGAGGGCTCGCACCCCGGGGCTAGAGAACCTGAAGGTGTGGCCAACCTGACTGTCTCTGGGGCTAATAGGCTCCCCGGGCCCCTTACCATTAGGAAAATGCGCCTGCACAGGCAGGAGGGGACCCTAGAGTCCAGAGGCCCCTACGGCAGCACAAAATTCGTGCAGCTCTGCCTGGGGAAATCCCCACAACCGTATGGGGTGGAGGGCCACTGGGGTGAAGGGCCACTGGGGTGAAGGGCCACTGGGGTAAAGGGCCACTCCGGGTGGAAGGCCACCTAGGGCGAGCAGACCTTCGCCCCGGGAAGGAGTGACATGACCTTTAGGCAAGTAACAACTCCCAGCACTCAGCCCCTAGACCAGTGAATGGAAAGCAGGAGAGGGACAGCAGCAAAAGCGGGAGAGGGACAGCAGCGGGCCCCGGGACACCCCCCCCCCCACCCCCGCAGCCCCTCTCCAGGACTCGCCGCTGCACTGCCCTCTGGTGGGAGACTTGCAACCAGCAGCTGCTTCTGTTTTGGATCTTGTTAAAGGTGAAAGTTACAACCTGTGTTTTTCCTGCTGCCTCTTACTTTCTTTTAAAAAGTGGCCAGTGTGGGTGTCCCCTCCTGCCCAGGTGGCGTTGGCAAGGTCCTTCCGCTGAGACCCACCTCCAGTGTGAACTGGGCAAGGCACCCCTTCCTGCCCGAAGGTTTGACAAAGGACAGGTCAGGTGTTTGCATGCTGGCCACTCACGAGGCCATTTTCCCACGTTAGTGGACGTCCGGGGAGGGCCTCTCACTGAGGACAGCTACGTATCTGAGAACAAGGTCAACTCAGTTAAGGCAGCGTCCCCCTGGGTGGAAGATGTCAGTCACTCTGCAATCACGGCATTTTCCTCCATTTGCCCAAAGGGCCTGATACACAGCCTGGCTGACTTGTGGTTGAGGCGCTCATTAGCAACAGCTGGCAGCAGATCGCACCTCCCTCTCCATCGCAAGTTCACCAAGTTTGCCCTCTCCTGCAAGGGCCCTTTCCAGAACAGAAACCCCATTTAAAAGGAGCAGGACTGCGGGATTGCTGGGGAAAGCGGATCCCAGCCTGAGTCTCCTGAGGGAGCACGCAGCAGCCGGGGGACAGCCCAGCACAGAGCCAAAGTCCCAGGGAATTGCACTGAGGAAGTCACCCACACGGGGACAAAACTGCCTCCTACCAGACAGCCTTGTCTGGAAAAGCGGCGAGGCAGACAGGGCTCAAGCTGAGCAGGTAGCTGCAGCCTGGCCCTTCCCACGTCAGTCTCGATTTTGTTCAGAAAGGTCCGCACATCCACTGAACCTTTTCACACTGCTTATCCTCTGGCAGGGCCGGGATTGAGCTCAGTTGGTAGAGCGCTTCACTGCAGTCTCTGAGGTCCCGAGTTCAATTCCCAGCACCGCAAAAATGGGAGAAGGGCCTGGAAATCCACTCCCAAGGCAATCCCGAAACAGTCAGCCATTGAAAACCCTATGAGGGTAGCTATGAGTCGGATACCGACTCGAGGGCACCTAACAACAATAACATCCTCTGGTAACCTCTGAGCCAAAATCCCCACCTTACAGTCTCTCTCTGAGGTTCCCAGACACACACCCAGAGGCAACCCCGGGGCAGGAAGCTCCAGTCCAGGAAGGATGGGAGTCACCCAAAGTATTTGCAACTCAATAAGCCTGAATGGCCCACAGCCACACCACGGTGGCATCGGATCCCAATCCTAGAAGCTAGGCTGGGTCAGGCCTGGTTCGTACTTGGATGGGAGACCGCCTGGGAATACCAGGTGCTGTAGGCTTGGGAGAAGGACCTGGCAACCCACTCCCAAAAAATCAATCTGCCATTGAAAACACTATGAATAGCAGAGAAGCACTGACAAAGGTGTTTTGCCTGTTGTACGTAGAGTCGCTATGAGTTGGATACCAACTAGACGGCACCTAACAACAACAACAACAAGAAGCCTGAATGGGGCCCACTCCCAGCCTCAGGAGGGGATTGGGAAATCAGGGAGATTTAGAAGAACAGAAAGAACCCACCTTTTTTTTGGGGGGGTCAAAGGTAATTATTATTTAAAATATATTTTCCCCTACACAGCCTTTCTGGCTTATGGATCTACAGATTTATAGTTGTTACTATTATTTTAGAGGGGCTGGGATTTAGCTCAGTTGGTAGAGTGCTGCGCTGCAGTCTCTGAGGTCCTGAGTTCGAGTCCCAGCACCGCAAAAATGGGAGAAGGCCCTGGCAATCCACTCCCAAGGCAATCCAGAAACAGTCAGCCATTGAAAACCCTATGAGGGTCGCTATGAGTCGGATACCGACTCGACAGCACCTAACAACAACAACAACAATTATTTTAGAACCTGGAAGAACTTTCAAACCAGTCCTCTTGCCTCCACACTGGGGTGGGGGCCAGAGGCACAGGGCCAAGTCCAGGGAACGCTCTCACCACACAGAACCTACTGACATCCGTCTAATGGAAACGCAGCGGGATGGCTGGGACCTGGCAAACTGTAGTTCAGCTTCAGCACCTTCCAGGATCTGTCCCCTCCTTCGCCCTGGGGAAGGGTGCTGATTTGGCTTCTGAGCAGAAAATAAGGCACCCCCACCCTGGCCCACGGCCCCCAACTCCTTTTTGATTCCAGACTAGAAATCTCTGAGCATCACCAGGACTGAACTGGGGTCCACTTTTTAAAAATACTTTCTTGTAGCACTTACATTAATTCAGTTTTCTTCTCATTTCGGACTAGGCAAAGAGTGTTACCTACGCCCACCCCCACCCGGCGAGGGCAGACGAGTAAGGGGGCATGGCAGAACTAGCATGGCAGCGAACATGTCTAAAAAGAACCTTCTAGAGGAGCCGTGCAGTCCTCCCAGCTCAGTCAGAAATTCCAAAGACCAAAGGAAGGTCCGGGTGGCAAGGGCGATGGCGGGGGAAGCTGAGGTCTCCCTCAGGAGCGGGTACCTGGGAGAGGCGGGGAGAATAAAGAACAGGCCCCTGGGCACGGCCAGACAGAGGCCCAGAAGGGAAAGCCAGGGGCAGGGGAAGGATGGGGGAGCCCGGCGGGGGGAGGGGCTCATAACAAAGGGCAGCGTGGGGGAAACCTGGGAACCACCTTGGCAGAAGGCAGCCAGCCCGAAAGATGAGCCCAAGCCTCAGGCACACCAGCCCAATTAAGTTCCCAGCGCCTCCGAGGGGTTCCCACACTGCTATTTTTAAAACCGACTGTCAGCTCTGTAGCCACAACCCCAGGGTTTGCTCAGGCTCGCCCCGACTAGCCGGGGCCCAGCTCCGCAGGAGTGGGGCTCCAGGGACTTTGTTATTCCCGGCCTCCCTGGAGCTGAAGGCAGGGAGGGGAGGAATGTGGCCTTCAGGTCACTTAATTCTCTCTGTGTACTGCACGCACGGCCCTGCGACCCCCAAAGAGAGCCGGTCAGAGGCCAGACCTCTCCCCACAGCCAGGTGCCACAGCCCTCCACAGCCCTCCGGAGGAGAAACTCAGGCCTGGGGCAGCACTTGTAAGCCGCCCAAAGGTCCCCTGGTGGACCCTCATGCCAGATTTTCCCTGCCCCTGCACAGGTACCATCTCCTTCCCTCACCCCAGCTGCCCCTCCCAGCACAGAAGTGCCTGCTTCCAAAGCCTAGGCCATCTGCAGGGGCCAAGGAATGGCCTGCTGAGGGCAAAGAGAGGATAAAGTCTGGGGCAGAGTGGCTGCAGGGGCCTGGCGTCCCAGCGTCTTGAGAGGCAAGCTGCCTGGCCAGGGAAAACGGGGTGGGGCCCTGAGCAACAAATGGAGAAGACCATTAATGACTCCAATCACCATGGACAAAGCCGCAGACCATGGGGCAGAGGGTGCCCTCCTTCAAACAGGCAAAGACTTGAGCTGGGAGGGCTGGGGGGTGGCACGCAGAGAGCCTGGGACAATCCTACTCCTCCCTCTAGGTAATGCCTTGCACACACAGCAGGGGCTGCCTGGCACTGGGCTTCTTTTTTTGTTTGTTTGTTTTGCAGTACTGGGGGTTGAACCCAGGGCCTGGCACCTGCATGCCCTGCAAGTGCTGGACCACTGAGCTGCACCCGCATCCCATTTTTTTACTTTTTATGACAGGGTCTCGCTAAATCACACAGACTGCCTCTGGTCTGGAACTTGCCATCCTCCTGCCTCGGCCTCCCCAGCGGCTGGGATTGTAGGCCTGTGCCACGCCCAGTGGGGCAGTGGGCTTCTTACGGGCAGGGGCTTAACCATCTCTGAGGCCAGAGAAGGCAGGCCCTGCAGCACACACACAACTCCAGCCTGCTCAACCTGGCGGCCAAGCGCAGGAGGCTAAGTGCTTCCTGCTGGGCGCTGCTGACCCAGACCTAGCCACCGACATGCCGCCACCTGCCTGCACTGGGCAGGGCAGGAAAGGCATCCAGTTAAAGGACAAACACTTTTCCACCAGGCTAGGCAAGATCCTACATGGTGGAACCTACCTGTGCCCAGGCCACTCAAGAAGTAAAGGGCTGGTGACCGGAAGTGATAGCCACTTCAAAGGACGCTGGCTGAAGAGTGGGCCTGGGGCGGAACTTGTTTACCTTCCAACAGGCGAAATCAGGGTGAAAATCTTTGCCGGTGAATAAAGCTCACTCTGCCTAGGAAACGCCACCAGACCAGAGTCCTCAACAGCATAAAGACAGCCCCTTGTGGAGAGGGTGTAACCTTTCAGCATCTAACTGCTGGCTGGTATTCAAAGGGGTCTGAATTTCATCAAAATAACCACAACGCAGCTCCAGGCCTGAGAGGGTCCCAGGATCCTCTCGCAGCACAGAGAGAGGAGGGAGGAAGAGTGTGCGCACAGCCTTGGCAAGCATTGCACCGTGAGATGGTGGCAATTTTATGAACGCAGCTTCCAAGAAATGCTGGGCTTACGGGTTACGGCGCGCAGTGCCCCATAGCTCTCTGATAAAGTCTCCTGGCCATGATGGCAACGCAGAGGGAGTGGGCCCGGGCCTTTCATCCTCACCTTGGGCAGCACAGACTTCCGCCCAGACACAAGCACCGCCACCATCCCGTAACAAAGCTGGGGCTCAGAGGCCCCATCACAACAAGCTGGGCTTTGGAAGCCAGGCCTCCAAGGGAGCCTCGGCTAAGTGGGGTTTAAAAGAGGAACCTCTGTGTAAAACACAAATATCTCTTGCGCCTAGACGTTCACTCAGTGTGCTCAGGTGAGGCTTAAACTATCCAAGCTCAAGGGTAAACAGTGAGATCCGGCGGGGGGTGGGGGGATTGCTTTTCAAGAATCTGCTCTCCTCTCCACCACCAAACCTATGCTCAGAGCACCATCCCCCACCGCGCTGATCACGGGCCGCCCGGCGTCCTCGCCAAGCGCCTTCCACCACGGCAGAGTCCCCGCCAGAGAGGGAGAGAGAAGCGGGGTGCAGCAAGGCCATTTCCCAGAGGTCGGATTCGAAAAGAACGAGCGTGCGGCGAGGAAGCACCGGGCAGACGACCCGGTTCCCGGAGGGCCCCCAACGCGATAGCGCCCGGGTGCAGAGGACGCCTCGCCCGAGCTAAACCGGTGCTTCCGACCTAAATAATTACCGTCTTACGCCAATTTGTGCTGCGAGGTAAATTACTGAGTGAGCCGAGCGGAGCCTAACGAACGCACAAAGCCCCGATGCCCACACGGCAATTTCTCTAAGCCCGGCGCAGACCGCAGCGCCCCCGGCGGGCAGCCGCGAGCCGGACGCGCCTCCGGGCGAGCTCGAGAGCCCAACAGGCCGGGGCCCACGCTGGCCAGGAACCGCGGAGGGTCGGGGAGCGCCGTCGGGCAGCGCACGGCGTCTCGGGCACGCGCTCACCTCGCGTCCCAGGTGCCCCAGGTTGCCGCAGCCCAACGCCGGGGCGGGCGCCACCAGACCCGGGGTACCTCCCCCAAGCGGCCCCGCGCTGGCGCCTGGACAAGCCGAGCGGACCCCGCCCGGGATCGGCCGCTCGGGGAGAGGGCGCCCCGGCGGGGAGCGGGAGCCCCGTCCGCCCCGCGCCCGCCCGCCCGCTTGCGCGCAGCTGACCTGTCGTCGACGTGCAGGCTCGGCGAGCACTTGATGGCCAGCCAGGTCTTCCAGTGGACGTGGCGCACCTTGTACACCTGCCCGAAGCCGCCGGAGCCGACCTTCTCCCAGCCCACGAACTCGTCGGCGCCGAAGGTGCGCAGCAGCCCCAGGGCCCACGGGCCCCGCTCGCCGTCCTCCATCGCGCGCTCCCCGCCAGCGCCCAGCGCCGCCGCCACCACCACTGCCCAGGTGCCCAGGTGTGCGCCCCGCCCTGTGACGTCACTTCCGACGCACGCCCCGCCCCCTGGCGTCTGCCGGGGCGGGAACCCGGTGAGCGCGGACAGTCGTACTGACGCTCGGTGTACTGCCCTTTCCACCCGTGCGCGGGGCGCGCGAGGAGCCGCGGCCCGTGCGGGGAGTGCTTGGGTGCTCTTCCTGTGCGTTTTTCTTGAGTGATTGTCGAGCCACAGGCAGTGGTAGGAGATAATTCCCTTGGCCCGGGGTTCCCCGGTGCTACCCTGTGGCAAAACTTTGCAAAGAAAACAAAAAAAAGTGTAATAGCTCAAGCCGGATATGAACGTCAATCCAATCACCGATCTTACTCAGATTCCTCGATTTCGCTCATCCTCGTTTGCGAATGCTTCCGCACAATGTTAGCACCTGCATTAGGTTCCTGTACACCCCAAGGGTCAAGATACAGGACATTCCATTCCCGGCTCCTGTGGCCCTTTTTGTAACCACACCCATAAGTCCTGGCGATCACTCATCTTTTTCTTCTATTTCTAAATGTTTTTAGCTCAAAAACGTTATGTTTATGTTCAGGAATTATACAGGACATAATCTTTTGGAACTAGCTTTCCCACTCAGCTTAATTTCTTTCAGATTCAGGTCTTGCTCTTTCAACTGCACTCGCCTCTTAGAAGGTGACTTTTAATTACCCCTAGGGCAAATCCAAAGTCCGTTTCAAATACCGCAGGGCTTCCCTCCTCCTTCGCTAACACAGAACAGCTGTGTTTTACAGGTGGAACAGATGGCTTGAGAAGGAATGACGTTTTTCCCCCCTTCAGGGGAAAATTCCCAGCCTTGGAAAGACAACTGGGTCAGAGGTGGAAGGTGTTATTCAAGCGGCCGCACCTAAGACACCACTCATCCTTGCCTGTGTGTAGTGAGTGACCTTACTTCTCATCAAAGGAGGTGAATAATGGACCGGAGGGGAAGGCGAAGATGTGGAGGGAGAAATTCAAGGACACCAGTTGCTCCAAACCTCTCCCCAGGCAGGCAACAGCCTGTGATGAGGTCCTTCTCACACTGCCCCTGCCTCCCCCTGGCTTCTCCAAGGGAGCTCACCTGTCCCAACAGGCTTGGGGGCCTCTGAGGAGCACGGGGGAAACCTGTCCTTTTCCACGTAGTCTTACAATTAAAACTCTTCTCCCTGAGCCTAGGGGTAGCAAATGGTTATTTTAAGCTTGTTTATGGCAAATGTAGCTAACATTTAAACTAACACTTTAAGAATAATTGGGCTTTTGACTATACGAAGATCACTTGAGAGTAAACATAGTTGTTATTTTGGTGGGAAAATAATGAATTGACTAGAAAATGAGTCATGCGCGCATTTCCGGGGTTCCACCCGTACCTATCTACCGGGAGCTTCTCGTCTCGTCTGCCTGGTCACGGCTTGGCAGTCATGAGTGACTAACAGCCTGTCGCAGGCAAGTAATAAAACAATCCAATTTCATTTATTTCGATCATCTGTGTGCTTCACTCGGCAAATGTTTATGGAGTGTCTGCCGCAGGATCAGTATGGGGCTCCTGGGCCCTGGAACCAGAGCCCAGGGACACCAAACCAACCAGCCCCCAGCTGTAGTGGACCAGGACAAAGATCACAACACGAACCATGCTTGGGATCCCTGCTCCTCTTCAGACTTCACTGAAAAGAAAATCCAAATCTCTTGCAGGGACAGCGAAGGTGGCTTTGGCACCCTCTGGGACCTCAGGAGAGCGCTTGCTGCTTATGTTTCATGGTAAGTGGCCATGAGCAGGTGAGTTGACATTTCCAAGGATAAAAGTAAAGTTCCACTTCGAAATACGCTCTAGGTCAAAACAGTGGACCAATTTGAAGAAAAATGGGAATCGAATAATAATAGCACAAGTTCTGTATTTCAGACTTGGGAGGTCGCAAGATCAATGAACTAAGGGCCCACGTGGTCACCTGCTCTGTGTGGTCAGGAAGAGCTCAGTCAACTCAGCTGGAGGTCACAGAGTGAAGCCACAGACACAGGATAGGGTGGAGGTGAGCCCCGAGGGGGTGAAGCCCAGGGAGGGGCTGCTCACTCCCCATGGAAGGGGAGGGACAGGGGTTTGGGGCTGGCAGCCCACATTTGCAACCCCTCATCCTGAGTCCCCACTGGTAAAGCCAGGGTTCCTCTTACACCAGACCCCTGAGAGCGCATCCAAGTGGATGACTCTCGAAGTTCCCCAGGATGTGCCCTTCTCTCCAGGGCCATTTAGCATCATGCCCAGACCCAGCCAGGCAGGCAAAGCACCTGGGGAGGGCAGGGGAGCTGCCCTTGGCATCTCACTGTGGGAAACAGACTTTCAGGGAAGAGCACCTGAGTGGACGACCCTGAGCTCCAGGCCCTCCTGGTTGGGGTGCCGGTGAGTGGCCTGTCAGTGAGATGCAGGGATGGGGATGCCTGCTTCAGAATGGCCCCAGGAGGGACTGCAGTAGATAAACTCACGCATGGGCGGGGCCAGGTGGTAGGCAAATTGTTGTTAGATGCGTCAGCCTGGTCCATTCATGGCGCCCCTCTCATGGTTTTCAATGGCTAATTGTTTCAGGATTTCTTCGGGAGTGGATTGCCGCGTCCTTCTCCTGTTTTTGCGGGTGCTGGGGATCGAACCGAGAACCTCAGACAGCACAGAACAGCACTCTACCGACTGAGCTAAACTCCAGCCCCTGATGGGCAAATAATGGGGTCACTTACTACTGCCGGGTACACCTGCCCTGAGAGGTTTACGCTGAGGCGTTTTCAGCTCTGCCTCCCTCTGGGTACCCAGAGCCATCGCAGCCCCCAGTGGGCGACGTCTCTGTCCATCACAGATCCCACAGAGGCTGCTGCATTCTTCGGCCCCAGGGGCGGGGAGCCCCGCAGCGCAGCTCCCTCCTGCTGCCTTATCCCGGCGGCAGCTCCTGCTGGGGCTTGCAGGCCGCCTTGGAGACTCCGCTGCGTGTTCTGCCAGTTGTTTCTGAAAAAGTCTCCCTTGCTGTCAGCATGGCGTTCTGCCTCCACGCTTCCTAAGTGGTTTGGAAGACACAGGAGAGCTGCAGCCGGTGGCCCCTGGGGGAGGGTGAGAGAACCTGCCCCCCATAGACTCCAAGCTTCTAGCTCTTTCTCAAGCAAATCCCTTCTGTTTACACAACACCTGCCTCCTGGAAACCCCGCCTCCTTTGGCCCTGTAGGCAGCGTCTGTCTTTCCCACAGGCTTCCTTGGAATCCTTTCATTCATTCAGTGCCCCAGGGACACAGTGTGAAGTGGCCCCCTCGGGCTGGCGGCTCAGCATCCAGGGGTGTCCAGCAAGAGCCGCAGTGGCACAAATGCGCCTTCTCCATCTCTCTACCTCCTGCCTTGGCAATTTCTAGAGGGCGGGCTCCTTAACGCCCACATGGAGACCCTCCCTGCAGCCTCTCCCCGATCCCTCCTCCCAGCCTCCGCTCCACCCAGCCGGCCTCAGCTTCCTCTGTTCAACAAAATCCCCTGTTCCTCTTCCCCTGGGCCAGACCTCTCCACCCCTCATCCCCCAACCCCGCTGCCCTCTGTTTCTTTACTGGGCAGTTTAACCTAGTGCCTTGCACATGCTAAGCAAGCATTCCAATCTATTGCTGCACCTCCTTTTTATTATTATTATTATTATTATTATTATTGTTATTATTTTGGTGGGGCTGGGATTTAGCTCAGTGGGTAGAGCACTGCACTGCAGTCTCCAAGGTCCCGAGTTCAATTCCCAGCACCGCAAAAATGGGAGAAGGACCTGGCAACCCACTCCCAAGGCAATCCCGAAACAGCCATTGAAAACCCTATGAGGGTCACTATGAGTCGGATACTACTCGATGGCACCTAACAACAACAACAACAACAATTATTTTGGTACTGGGGTTTGAACCCAGGGCCTCACACTTGCATGCTCTGCACGTGCTGGACCACTGAGCTGCACCCTCAGCCTATTTTTTTACATTTTGAGACAGGGTCTCACTAAATTTTGCAGACTGCCTCTGGTCTCGAACTTGTGATCCTCCTGCCTCGGCCTCCTGAGCCGCTGGGATTACAGGCGTGGGCCACCGCGCCTGGCCATTTTTTTACTTTTTGAGACAGGGTCTCACTAAGTTACACAGACTGCCTCTGGTCTAGAATTTGGGATCCTCCTGTCTCTGCCTCCCGAACTGCTGGGATTATAGGCCTGTGCCACCCCGTCCGTCCGGCCTCCTTTTTATTTTGAGACAGGGCCTCCCTATGTGGCCCAGGCTGGCTTTGACTCCGTTGCTCCTGCCTGGGCCTTCGGAGTAGCCGCTAGCGCAGTGAGTACCCTCTGGCCCAGCCTGGATCTCCTGCTACAGCAGTCCTGGTTCAGCACCTGAGCCTCAGGCATGTCCTTTCCCAGCTGGCCCTAACAGCCTCACTCTGGCCTCTGTCCAATCCAGGCCTCGCCGGGCAGCGGCATGCCCTGGGAACAGCCCTGCCTCTTTGTTTCTAGGGTGGCCAGGACCCGGCCTCTCTGGCTTCAGCCTGCAGTCTCCCCCAGTCTCACTCCCCAAGCCGCTTCCCCGCTCCTCCCTGACCTCCACCCTTGCAGGGGCATCTGAAGGTCTGGGCACTCTCTCCTCCCTGCTCACGCTCAGCTGCGGCCATCTTGGGTGTCCCCAAGCCTGCAATGGCTGGGCATCACATCTCTTGGCCTGTGGCTTGGCATGTTCCAGTGTTTGCTGCAGGCCTGGAGATTGGCAGATTAACCCCTGGCTCCTCCACCCAGGCTCCGTGCAGCATGGGGTGGGGGCAGCCTCTGCCCCTTCCAGACAGAAGCATTTGGATGCTGAGCCCCGACTGGCCTCCGCAAAGCACCTGCTCTTTGTCCCCCCCCCCCCCAGCCACACCGCCCTTCTTTATGTTCTTCAATAACCCAAGCACTTTCTTTCCCCAGCCCCTCTGCACTTGCTGCTCCCTCTTCTGGGGTATGTCTGTGCCTGATCTGTGACCCACCTCCCCTCTGCCTTCACCTCTTCCCCCTCAGAGCCACCACCTCCTTGATGCCTTCCAGGCAAGCTCATCTCAAACAGCCTTGATCTCCTTCAGCTATTCACCTCCCTTCCTGGGAGCCACGCAGGAGTTGAGGGAGCGGTGGGTGCCCCTCTGCTGACACCCTAAAGCACTTGGCATTTGGATCTTCAAAAGGAGTCCCGCTCAGGTCACCTCTAGAGCGCCCCTGCAGTGCCCAGAAGGTACTGCAAGGGCTCCAGAAATCCAAGTCCCAAACCTACTGTGTACACGAGTGGTATTTTGCTCATCTTTCATAGTATTCCTTGGCCAAAGGAAATGGCCAATGGTTTCAATTATTAAGTAGTCAGGACCAATTTTAAAAATTACTATAGGGAAATACAATTTGGCGGTTCATCAAATGGGGTTTAGCTCAATTGATAGGGTGCTTGTTCCGTGTGCTCTGAGGCTCTGGGTTCAATCCCTAGCACCCCAAAAAATGGGAGAAGAACCCAGGAGGCCACTCCCAAAATAATCAACCACCGAAAACCCTATGAATAGCAGAGAAGCACTGACATAGTGCCTGGCGTGGAACAGGGTCAGGGAGTGTTTCATCTGTTGTACATAGGGTCACTATGAGTCAGACTCGACAGCACCTAACAACAACAACAAAAATTTTAAAAGGAATTACCATGTGATGTAGCAATTCAACTCTTAGGTATATCCCCCAAAGAAGTGAAAACAGGTACTGAAACAAAAGCTTGTGTAAGAGTGTTCCTAGCACCGGTATTCATAATAGCAAAAGGAGAAACAACCATGGATGGGTGGGTGGGTAAACCATGGTGGTGTGTCCATCTGATGAAGTGTTATTCAGTCACTGAAGGCGTGAAGCCCTGCAGTGCACCGCAACATGGAGAATCCTCGGACACAGTAGGTAAGCGACGGGAGTCACGTACCCAGAGCACATGCCTTATGAGCCATTTACAGGAAATACTCAGAGTAGGAGGACGGCAGAGAGAGGAAGTCAGTTGGTGGCTCTGGCCAGGGACTAGTGGACAGGAAGAGGGGGACTGGCTTCCCGATAGGAGTGGAGTTTCCTTTTGGGGCGATCACACTGTTCTGGGGATTAGGCAGTGGTGATGGCTGCAGGTCATTGTGAATGCACTGCATGGATTGTAGATTTTGAAATGGTCGAGTTTATGCTATGTGAATTTTACTTCAAGTTTAAAAACCACCTTCTAACAACTTGCCTGCAGCTGTAGCCCTGTGGTTTCTGACCCCGTCAGATCTCAGAAGCTAAACAGGGTCAGGTCTGCTTAGTCCTTGGATGGGAGACCACCTGGGAACAGCGGGTGCTGTAGGCTTGAGAGAAGGACCTGGCAACCCACTCCCAAAAATCAGCTCGCCATTGAAAACCTTATGAACAGCAGAGAAGCACTGACAACAGTGTTTCCCCTGTTGTACGTAGGGTGGCTATCAGTCCAATATTGACTCGACGGCACCTAACAACATCTAACAACTTAATAACTTAAAAACTAATTCACAGTCATTAAAAGAAGGGCCAGGGGGGTGGAGCTTGAGGAGCGTGTGTGAGTCTCTGGGTTCATCACCAACACCACTAAATAAATAAATAAATAAATAAATAAATAAAATGGGCTTAGTCATTAAATTTTTAAAAAATTAAAGGAAAAATATCACCACACAACTTCTCAAATGAAGGAACCACATTGGACCGATCATCCTCATTTCCAGCCCTGAACTAATTTCCGCTCACTATTTATCACAGCAGGGCTGGGATTTAGCTCAGTTGGTAGAGCGCTGCGCTGTAGTCTCTGAGGTCCCGAGTTCGATTCCCAGCACCGCAAAAATGGGAGAAGGGCCTGGCAACCCACTCCCAAGTAAATCCCGAAACAGCCATTGAAAACCCTATGAGGGTCACTATGAGTCGGATAACGACTCGAGGGCACCTAACAACAACAACATTTATCACAGCTGTGTCCAAAAACCCAGCCATGCAAAGAGATGACATCATCAAAAGGAGTGCACTTCCAGGCATGGTGGCACACGTCCATAATCCCAGCACTCGGGAGGCCAAAGCAGGGGGATCATGAGTTCGAGGCCAGTCTGGGCTGCACAGTGAGTCCCTGTCAGAAAAAAAAGAATGTTTAAAGAATGCAGTACAATCAAATGCTGAGAGAGTGAGTTACTCGGGGCTGGCGGCCCACGTGGCTTCTGACAGGCTTCACTGGTTCCCCCCAAAACGTAAAGCATCCCAACGCCCCTGCCTGAGTTCCCTGTGCTACCCAGGGCGCACAGTGTGCACCCAGGAAGCAGGTCGTGAGTCCGTGCTGGCTTGGTGAACTGCCAGGCTCATCCTCAAATACGGCCTTAAAACACTGGCCCATTGTTTCTTCTTCCTCTCTCTTTTGTTTGAAGTCACTTTCCTTCCAGATTGTCTTGCCAGTACCAGGCCAATTAATCCCCAAAGACACTCACTTGCTTCCGGAAGGACTATTACACACCCGGGAGGGTGTCTTTGCACTCACAGAGGGGGAGGGGCCAGCGTGTGCCCCACGACACTGTTTTCACCACAGGACCCATGAGATGACCTGAGCCTGGAATTTTCAAGTCAAGACCCAAACAGAAGCAGAAACCACAGCCTGGCCCCGTTGCTCTGAAGACGGAGTGAGAGAGGCAGACAGCTCTCCAGGGTCCATCCTGGAAGGCAGAGGAGCAGAGCCCTGGGGCTCTCTTCTTGAAACGTGAGACGTCATTCCAGCGGGTGGTGTGACATGCAGACACATCGAGCAGAAATGAGACTCTGCCACCTTGAAACCTGAGCGGTGCATGGTGGAGAAAGGAGAGCGGGGCACTCCAGTGTCACTGACGGGGTCCCCTGCACTTGAAGGGCACCTGAGCCCTGGAGAGGGCGGGGAGCTGGAGGCAGGTGAGGGAGGCCTGAGAGCTTGGAGACAGTCCAGCCTCCTCCCCACCCCACAGCACTAACCTGAAAAGCCACTCTGCTTTCCTGTGTGGCCATGGCCTTGCGTGGGTAGCTGTAGTCAGGTCAAGTTGGCTGCTGAACTAGGTACCTTCATGTCACTGTGAACAAAGACTTAACAGAACCAATTTAAGGGAGGAAGGATTTGTGTGGGTTCACAGTTTCAGAGGGTCTCAGTCCACAGTAGCAGGCAAGGTCCAACAGATGGAGCAGGCAGCAGACGATGTCATGTCACATCACGTCACGTCACATCACCCTGTGCATCCTAGGCAAGTCCTCCACCACTGAGCTGCACCCCAGCCCCTTTTTAAATTTTTTATCTTTTTTTTTTTTTTTTTTTTTTTTTTGCAGTACTGGGGGTTGAACCCAGGGCCTTGCGCTTGCATGCTCTGCAAGTGCTGGACCACTGAGCTGCGCCCCCAGCCCATTTTTTTACTTTTTGAGACAGGGTCTTGCTAAGTTACACAGACTGCCTCTGGTCTCAAACTTGCGATCCTCCTGCCTCCACCTCCCGAGCTGCTGGGATTACAGGCGTGCGCCACTGCGCCTGGCTAGACTCACATTTTTCAGGCTGTTTGGGGTTTCTTCTAATTTTCTTTTATTTTTACAAAGCCATTTCTAAGCCCAGGCAAGGGAGCGTGGTGCTGCTGTCTGAGGCCAGCTGTGTAGGAATCGGCCCGTCCAGACACCGCCTCTGCTAAAAGCCGTGGAGGAGAAAGTAGAGCCGGCTTCCCAAGGCCGGAGCTGGGATACCCAGCATCTCAGAGCAGGTGTGTGGCCGTGGCGGGGAGCTGCCCCCTCCCTTGCCGAGGTGTGGGGTGAGCTCTTCCTGCCCCCCTTCCCCTCCATTGGGCTGAGGCTCCTGCAGGCTGCCTCTGCCTGCCCCGCAGTGAGTCACTGGCTGGGTCCCGGGCGCCCGGGGTCTCTCCTATCAGCGCTGCAGATCAGTCCTGGCAGCCAAGACTTTTCCCCTTGAGCCGTCTATCTGGAAAAGAATGCTCCCAGGGTGCTGTTTCTCACGCACGCCCCGACGGCTCCGCCGGAGTCTCCAGGAGGGCTCCTCCAGGCGCCACCTGCCCCTTGCGGGCCAGGCTGGGAACTGCAGCCCCGCCTCCGCCACCTTGACTCACTCACCCTACAAAGGCTCCGCCCGGGCTGCTGCGTTGGGCCACACCGGGCTGCAGCACAGATGACAGCGCCCTGCAGTCTGCCCCTGGTCTCTCAGCCGCATCGTCAAGACCCAGCCTTGCAGCAGGGGGCCACGGCCAGGGCTGCACTCCACTCCTGCCTCCATGCTCCCCAGGGTGACCTGGGCTGTCCTGCCTCAGTTTCCCCCTGTGGATGAGGAAGGTGAGACTAAGAATTTCTGCTTCATGGAATTCTTTTTTTTTTTTTTTTTTGGTATTGGGGATTGAACCCAGGCCTTGGGCCTGCATGCTCCGCAAGTGCTGGACCACTGAGCTGTACCCCAACCCTTTTTTTTTCCTTTTTCTTTTTGAGACAGTTGTTGTAGTTGTTAGGTGCCGTCGAGTTGGTATCCGACTCATAGCGACCCTCTGTACAACAGGGGAAACACTATTGTCAGTGCTTCTCTGCTGTTCATAGGGTTTTCAATGGCAGATTGATTTTTGGGAGGGGGTTGCCAGGTCCCTCTCCCAAGCCTACAGCTTCTGGTGTTCCCAGGCGGTCTCCCATCCAGGTACTAACCAGGCCCAACCCTGCTTAGCTTCCGAGATCTGACGGGATCGGATGCCACAGGGCTACAGCTGCAGGCCTTTTGAGACAGAGTCTGGCTAAATTACACAGACCACCTCTGCCTCTACCTCCCAAGCCGCTGGGATTACGGGCGTGCGCCACCACGCCCGGCTCTTCATGGAGTTCTTGTAGAGATCAAATAAACTAAGTTTCGGAATTTCTGCAGAATGGTGTCTGCAGCTGCCTGAGAGCGGGGCCGCAGTGCATGAGAGCGGTGTCCGCATGCATGAGAGCGGGGCCGCAAGGGTGCTCTGCCTGGGGTCTCCCCATGATGCCTGGAGAACCCCTCCTCTGCCGTTCACCCTCCTGACGTCTTGTGCGTCTCAGGCACCATTGCTCTTATCTCCAGAACTTCAGCTTGGGTCTTAGCCTTCCCTGCTCCCTTAACTTCTTGACCATATGCGATACAGTTATAACCACTTTTTAAATCTCGTTCTTGGTAATTCTAACATCTCTGTCGGCTCTGGGGTGTTCCCATTTATTGGTTTTGCACCTCATTTTAGGTCATCTGTTCCAGTCTCCTGGGTGCCCAACAATGATGATCTTTGATCGAATGTCAGGCATCACGGAGTTTACTTTGCTGGGTCCCAGACACTTTCTGGTGGCTCCTGCCATCCTTGAAAGTCATTGGCTTATAGAGGCATCATGCCAGTCTCTGCCATTACAAGGCTTCTCCCTGGTCTCTCTGTGTCCAAAGTCCCCTCTTCATAGGAGGACACCAGGTGCTTACAGTGGACCCCCTACCAATCTAGTACAGCATCGCTACTGCGTGAATATCCCCTCCAAACTCATGTTGAAATTTAACCGGGACCTTGAAGAGGTAATTAGGGCAGAGGGCTATGCTTTGTGAATGGGTGAATGCCACTATGGTGGGGGGGCTTGTTATTTTGGAAATGGTGCCCCCCACCATGTAACCCCCTCCACCATAGTATGACATAAAAGAAGGTACTCACCAGATGAGGCAGAAGTGGCTCCTCTAACCTGGACTTCTAGCCTCCAAACCTTGAGCCAAATAACCAAATAACCTTCTGTTTATAACGCACCCAGTCTGTGGTGTTCTGTTATAGCCGCAGAAAATGGACTGAGACATTATCCTGCCTAACTACAAGGTAAGAATGTTGTTTCCAAATACGGTCATATCCATAGGTACCAGGGGTTAGGACTGGACACATCTCTGGGGGACACATTTGGGCCCCTTCGTTCATCACTCCTACCCTCCAAAGCCCCGTCCCTGTCTTCACAGCACCCACCATTGCATATAGCTGGCTTGGCTGTCTCCCCAGCCCTACAGAGTGCTGGCAGGACAAGCCCTGGCTATGTGCTTTGATACTGAATTCCCACTGCCTTCCACAGTGTCTGTAATAGGCTGGGGACTCAAAATGTTGTTGTTGTTAGATGCCATTCAAGTTGGATCCAACTCATAGCAACCCTATGAACAACAGAACAAATCAGTCCCCAATTCTGTGCCAGGCACAAGATCATTGTAATGTTTAAGCCCATTGTTGTAGCCACTGTATCAATCCATCTAGTTGAGAGTTCTCCTTTTTTTCATTGACCCACCACTCTCCCAAACGTGATGTCCTTCTCCAGGGATTGGTCTTTCCTGATCACATGTCTAAAATATGTAAGGTGCAGTCTAGCCATCCTTGCTTCCAAGGAACACTCTGGTTGTACTACTTCCATGATGGATCTGTTGGTTCTTTTGGCAGTCCATGGTATATTCAATACTGGTCTCAAGCGTCATAATTCAGAATCATCATTGAAGTCACTAAAAGTCTCTAACAAATTCCAGTTCCATCCATCATGGTTTTCCTCAGAAACACAATTTATGCCTTTGTTGGTGTGTCCTTTGTCCCTACATATGTTCTTCTCTCCCAATTACATTTATCCTATTGTTTTTTCCATAGAAAGTTTGTGTTGTTAGGTGCTGTCAAGTTGGGTCCAACTCATAGCAACCCTATGTACAAAAGAACACAACACTCACTAATACTGTGCCAGACACACGGTCTTTTTTTATGTTTAAGCTCATTGTTGCAGTCACCGTGTCAATCCATTTACTTGAGTGTCTTCCTTTTTTTCATTGACCTGCCACTCTCCCAAACATGGTGTCCTTCTCCAGGGATCGGTCCCTCCTGACAACATGTCCAAAACATGGAAGATGCAGTCTAGCCATCTTTGCTTCCAAGGAGCACTCTGGTTGCATCTCCTCTAGGACAGATCTGTTGGTTCTTTTGGCAATCCAGGGTATATTCAATATTCATCTCCAGCACCATAATTCAAAAGCATCAATTCTTCCTCTGCCTCCCTTATTCAATGTCCAGCTTTTATAACCATATGATGCAACTGGAAATACCATGGCATATGTCAGGCGCACCTTCGTCTTCAATGTGACATCTTTACTTTTCAACACTTTAAAGAGGTTTTGCAACAGCTTTTCCCAATGCCATATGCCTTTTGATTTCTTGACTGCTGCTTCCACAGCAGGTGTTGATTGTAGAAACAAGTAAAGCAAAATCTTAGACAACCTCAATCTGTTTTCCATTTATTATGAAGTTGTGTACTGCCCTAGTTGTAAGAATTTTGTTTTCTTGATGTTGAGATGCAAATCTGGAGGCTGTGTTCTTTGATCTTCACCAGTAAATATTTCAAGTTTTTTCACTTTCAGCAAGCAGAGTTGTGTCATCTGCATAACGCAGCTTGTTAATGAGTCTTCCTCCAATCATACCACATTTTTCTTCATAAAGTCCAAATTATTCTCAAATTCTCAAATTATTTGCTCAGCATAGAGATTGAAGAGGTATGGTGAAAGGATACAGCTCTGACGCACACCTTTCCTGACTTTAAACCCTGCAGTGTTTCCTTGTTCTTTTCAAAAGACTGCCTCCTGGTTCATGTACAGATTCCGCCTGAGTATAATTAAGTGCTCTGGTATTCCCATTCTTCACAATGATATTCCATAATTTGCTGTGATCCACACAGTCAAATGCCTTTGCACAAGCAACAAAAAAATAGATAGACATCTTTCTGGCAATCTCTGCTTTTGGATAACATCCATCTGACATCAGCAATGATGTACCTGGATCCACGCCCTCTTCTGAATCTGGCTTGGTTTTCTAGCAGTTCCCTGTCTATATACTGCTGCAGTCGCTTTTGAATGATCTTTAGCAAAATTTTGCTTCTGTGAGATATTAATGATATTGTTTGATAATTTCCACATTCACTTGGATCCCTTTTCTTGGGACTAGACATAAATATGGATCTCTTCCAGTCAGTTTTCCAGGTAGCTGTTTTCCAAATCTCTTGACATAGACAAGTGAGCACCTCCAGCGCTGCATCTATTTGTTGAAACATCTCTGTTGGTGTCCCATCAATTCCTGGAGCCTTGTGCTCCAACAATTCCTTCAAGACAGCTTCCACTTTGTCCCTTAGTTCCATTATTTCCTGATCACATCCCATCTCTTGAAATGATTGGTCATTCACTGATTCTTTTTGGTATAAGGACTCTGCATATTCCTTCTACCTTCTTTTGATGTTTCCTGCATTGTTTAATATTTTCCCTGAGAACCTTTCACTAGTGCCACTCAAGGCTTGAATTTTTTTCTTCAATTTCTTGAGCTAGAGAAAAACAGTGTATTCTTCCCTTTTGGTTTTCTATCTCCAGCTCTTTGCACATGTCATTAAAATATTTGATTTCGTCTTCTGGGGCTGCCCTTTGAAATGTTGTGTTTAGTTCTTTAACTTCATCATGTCTCCCATTTACTTTAGCTGCTTGATGTTCAAAGGCACGTTTCAGAATCTCTTTTGACGTGTAATCTGGTCTTTTCTTTTTTCCTGTCTTTTAATAACTTTTCGCTTTCCTCATGAATAATGTCTTTGAGTCATGCCATGACTCATCTGGTCTTCTATCATTAGTGTTTAATGCATCAAAACTGTTCTTGAGGTGGTCTCTGAACTCAGGTGGGATATACTCAAGGTCATACCTTGGCTCTCATACACTGGTTCTAATTTTCTTCAGTTTCAGTTTGAACCTGCATATGAGCAGCTGATGATCTGATCCACAATTGGCACCTAGTCTTGTTCTGACTTTAATACTGAGGTTTCTCCATTGTCTCTTCCCGCAAATGTAGTCAGGTTTTTTCCTGTATGTTCCATCCCCCCCCATATCTGTCACTTTGCTGCACCATGGGGGCTTGTGTGTTGCTGTGATGCTGAAAGCCATGCCACTAGTATTACAGATACCAGCAGGGTCACCGATGGTGGACAGGTTTCAGCTGAGCTTCCAGACTAAGACAGACTAGGAAGAAGGACATGGCAATCCACTTCTGAAGCAATTAGCCCTATGAATAGCAGAGAAATACTGTCAGATATAGTACCTGAAAATGAGCCCCCAGGTTGGAATGCACACAAAGACAACCGGAGAGGGGGAAGAGTCAGTCTGTCTGTCCTTCCTTCCTTCCTTCCTTCCTCTCTTGTTCATTCATTCTTTGTGTCCTCTCTCTCTCTCTCTCTCTCTCTCTCTCTCTCTCTCTCTCTCTCTCTCTTTCTTTCTTTTTATTTCTTTTTCTCCACTACTGGGGATTGTACCCAGGGCCCAGGACCTTGCATATGCTATGCAAACGCTCTCCAACTGAGCTACATCCTCAGCCCTTTTTTACTTTTTATTTTGAGCAGGTTCTCACTAAGTTGCTCAGGGCTTCTTTGGACTCCACCTTTTGATCTTCCTGCCTCAGCCTCCTGAGTAACTGGGATTACAAGCATATGCTACCATGCCTGGGTTACTTATAGTTTCTTAAGGTGCCTACACCCCTACTTCTTTATATTATTCAGTTACTTCTATCCATAAGCAATAGTGAGATTATCATGATTTTTACATTTATTACAATTAACTTTAGAGGCCAGCAAAACATACTCACACATCTCTCTCTCTCTCTCTCTCTCTCTCTCTCTCTCTCTCTCTCCCTCTCCCTCTCTCGGTACTAGGGGGTTGAACCTAGGGCCTCACCTGTGCTCAGCCCCTTTATAAAATTTTTTACTTTGAGACACAATCTCACTAAGTTGTGCAGTCGGCCTCTGGCTTTGGATCCTCCTGCCTCAGCCTCTTGAGTTGCTGGGACAACAGGCATTTCCAGGCAGGTGCCATGGTGCCTGGGCTGGGATTTAGCTCAGTTGGTAGAGCGCCGCTCTGCAGTCTCTGAGGTCCCAAGTTCTATTCCCAGCACCACAAAATTGGGAGAAGGACGTGGCAACCCATTCCCAAGGCAATCCCGAAACAGGCAGCCATTGAAAACGCCATGAGGGTCACTATGAGTCGGACATGACCTGACGGCACCTAACAACAACAGCCATGATGCCTGGCCTCACTTTCTATGTGAACATGCTACTTTAAAAGGACACAAATTTGTAGTGACATAGCATGAATAAATTCAGAGAGTTAACAACAAGCATGAGTATAGTAGTTAGTCACACTGTACTGTATGCTGGGAATTTTCCAGGCCAGCAGACCTCAGGTGTTCTTACCACACACAACAACAATAATGACAACAACACGCACCCGGACTTAACTGAGAAAATGGATGTGTGAATCTGAGGAGAGTGGTCATTCGCCCACTTGCAGCCGTAGCCCTGTGGCCTCGGATCCCTTTAGATCTCAGAAGCTAAGCAGGATTGGGCCTGGTTAGTACTTGGATGGGAGACTGCCTGGGAATACCAGGTGCTATAGGCTTGGGAGAAGGACCTGGCAACCCACTCCCAAAAATCAACCCGCCATTGAAAACCCTGTGAATAGCAGAGAAGCACTGACAATAGTGTTACACCTGTTGTACACAGGGTCGCTATGAGTTGGATACCGACTCGACGGCACCTAACAACAACAAGTCATTCCTTCACGGATGTGCCTATCAAACTTCATGTTGTACACCTTAAATATAGCATGATGTTTTTATTTTACCATCAAGCAAATAATTCAAAGAACCCTACTTGGGAGAAAAAAAAGAAATAAAGGAAAACTTTAAAAGAAATGAAAATTATGAATCAACAGTAGGTCCATGTGATGTTTACAATTCAGAAAGTAAGTTCTTCAGACTCAGGATTTCATGCTGTCCTAGCTTGCTTGTGTTCTGACTCATGGCCTGAAAATCTGGACGGCAGGGTGGTAAGATTGCCCTACCTGCCCTTGTGGATGGTGCACCAGATGTCCGCCTGTGCTGATGTCTGCCCTTTGTTGGCTGCAGGGATTCAGATGAAAGAGACCTTGATTAACGTAGTCCTTAAATTATGCTCCGACACACCTTTGCTTTGTGGCTTCCCACATCATGTGTAACTTAAGCTTAAACAAAGTAAGGCATTATGTAAATCACCATTTTTAAGTTGTTGCAAGAAAAGTCAACATTTATCATTAAGAATAGGGCTCAAAAATAAGACCTGTCCGGAGGGAAGTAGAAGATCAAAGGCATGACTGTAGAACACAGGGAAAATTGAAGGACTTTTTTTTGACATAGGGTCTCACTACATAGCTCAGGCTGGCCTTGAACTCATGATCCTCCTGCCTCAGACTCCCAGGTGCTGGGATCACAGGCGGCTACCACCACACCCCACTTTGTATTTGTTCTTATTAAACTTTATGCTTAGACTACTTTCCCTCCTATGGTCTACTGTAGCCTGCTGCCATAGCCCTGTGGCATCCCATCCCGTCAGATCTCAGAGGCTAAGCAGGGTCGGGCCTGGTTAGTACTTGGATGGGAGACTACCTGGGAACACCAGAAGCTGTAGGCTTGGGAGAAGGACCCCGCTCACAGGCAGCTGCAGACACCATTCTGCAGAAATTCCGAAACTTAGTTTATTTGATCTCTACAAGAACTCCATGAAGAGCCGGGCGTGGTGGCGCACGCCCGTAATCCCAGCGGCTCGGGAGGTAGAGGCAGAGGCGGTCTGTGTAATTTAGCCAGACTCTGTCTCAAAAGGCCTGCAGCTGTAGCCCTGTGGCATCCGATCCCGTCAGATCTCGGAAGCTAAGCAGGGTCGGGCCTGGTTAGTACCTGGATGGGAGACCGCCTGGGAACACCAGAAGCTGTAGGCTTGGGAGAGGGACCTGGCAACCCCCTCCCAAAAATCAATCCGCCATTGAAAACCCTATGAACAGCAGAGAAGCACTGACGATAGTGTTTCACCTGTTGTACGTAGGGTTGCTATGAGTTGGGCACCGACTCCACAGCACCTAACAACAGCAACATGGTCTACTGTACTTTTCTTTATGCTGTGGGTTCACATGTTCACAGTGTGTGTGCACACATAAGCCCGTGTGCAGGTCCCGTGTGCATGGTATGTGTATACATGCACACGCCAGTGAACCTAGCAGGGTCCACACTGAGCCCCACTGATATATTCCAATGTGGCTCACATCTCCCAACTCCACCCTCTCCGTCTTCCAGCCAGATGCATCCCCTATGCCCACCATCCACCATGAAGACCCAGACATTCCACATGCTGGCATTTGCGAGACCTCAGGCAGTGACGTGATGCTTAGAGGGCCACCAGCTCGGCTCCTGCCCCAAGGGCCTTCAGCTTGTCTCAGCTTTGAGGTAAACCTTCAACACAAGAGGCAGGAGACCGGAAGGAGAGAGCAAAAGACATAGGGACAGCTCAGAGGCAGAGGCGGGCTGGCAACTAAAGCCTCAGCAACCCTCGGGGAGTAAGGGGCGGTACCCACAGCTAGACCAGCATCACAGAGGACCAGAGAGCCAGAAAGAAGTGAGAGATGAAAACATGGTAGCCCAAACCAAGAATTTTAAATAGCCAAGGAGCTCTTCCAGAAATCTCCATAGAGGGCAACGGGATATGACATTGAAGAAAAAAGGAAAGGGGGCTGACAGAGGAGTTCCAAAATCCAAGCATCAGAAATCCCCAAGAGGCCGGGCGTGGAGGCACATGCCTATAATCCCAGGGGCTCGGGAGGCAGTTGGATCGCAAGTTCGAGACCAGAGGCAGTCTGCGTAATTTAGTGAGACCCTGTCTCAAAAGAGTAAAAAAATGGCTGGGGGTGCAGCTCAGTGGTCCAGCACTTGCAGACCATGCAAGCAGGAGGCCCTGGGTTCAACCCCCAGTACCATACACACACACAAAAGAAAGAAAGAAAGAAAATAGAGTGAGAACAGCCGCTTGGGACAGTCAGGAGGGCTGCGATCAGGGGGTCTGGCTGCTTTCCACTTGCAGCTTTCTGGACAGTTTGGTTTGCTTAGCCGCGTGCATGGGATGATTTGGACGGCAAGTCAAAGTGTCGCTTTATGGTGGATATATGGTGCTCTTTCAGGTATATTTTTAGCTGGAAGTACTCGTATATGATAACGTGCACTCCTTCAAGTGTCTGGTGTGATTAGTTCTGACAGCTACATATGCCTGGGTAACCACCATCCAAATCAAACTTTGGACATTTCTATCGCTGCCGGAAGTTTCCCGCAGCTTCTAGCCACTCTCTGCCCACCCTGAGGAACCAGCTTCTTACCCCTTCTACCCCGCTGCTGCCAATTCTGATAGATCGTCTGGAGGGGACCCCAGACTGTGCCCTTCTGCGCCTGGCTCCTGCATTCACCGCGTCTTTGAGTTTCCCCTGTTCCCTCGCATCTTTGAATAGCATTCCATGATCCGTGTACCCCGCCAGCTGTCACGCTTACTCCGTCTACCCCGCCAGCTACCATGCGCACTCTGCGGGGGAGAGAAATTCGGGGTGCTTCCGGTTTTCCCCACCCTGAAGAAAGCAGCCCTGTATGCCTTTGCACAAACCTTTTTGTAGATGTTCTCCTTTCTCTCTGGGGGGATACGTAGGAGGGGGACTGCGAACGGGTAGGGGAGATCGTGTTTGCTCAAAAAGCTGCTGCTGGCCAGGCACCAGGCTGCGCGCCTGCCACCCCCGTGGCTGGGAGGATGGCAAGGTCTAGGCCAGAGGCGGCCCGTGCAATTTAGCAAGATCCTGTCTCAGAATAAAAAATAAAAACGAGGCTGGGGATGCAGTTTAGGAGCAGAGCACCCTGGGTCCAATCCCCCAGTACTGGGAAAAAAAAAAAAAAAAAAAGCAAGCTGCCACTGGACAGGTGTCTAAGTGGGGGGAGTAGCCATTTCGTTCCCCCACATGAATGTGTGTGTGTGTATACATATATATATATATATATATATATATATATATATATATACAAATAGATAGACATATGTGAAATTTTCTTTTTCTTTTTCTTTCTTTCTTTTTTTTTTCTTTTTCTGCAGTACTGGGGTTTGACTCCAGTGCCCCTCGCCTGCATGCTCTTCAAGTGCTGTACCACTGAGCTGCGCCCCCAGCCCATTGTTTTTACTTTTTGAGACAGGGTCTCACTAAGTTACGCAGACTGCCTCTGGTCAAACTTGCGATCCTCCTGCCTCCGCCTCCCAAGCCGCTGGGATTACAGGCGTGCGCCACCGAGCCAGGTGTGAAATTTTCTTTTAAAAATTAATAGATTTTACTTTTTTAGGACAGTTTTAGGTATACAGAAAAATTGGGCAAACAGTTCAGTGTTTCCAGATACCCTGCCACCAACTGTCCTCCCGTGGGCTCCCCTATTACTAATTTCCTGTGTTCCTGTTACACGGCTGAACCAAAACTAATACATTGTTATTAATCAGTGATTTAAAATTATCATGGAAATGAACTAAACTAGCATTAACGCTTACATTGAACGTTTTAAGTGTGTGTTTGTACACATTGTTAAATGTGCTTTCTGTGGGAATAGCCACGCAGAGCAGGGCAGAGGCGTGTGCGTGAGAAGCAGGCCAGCACACCCTGGCCAGGTAAACATTGACAGGCTGGCGCCTGCGGGACGGAGCAGCAGCTGGCCGGGTCCACCCTAGGCTTTGCGGGCAGGGAGCCCAGCCCTTCATGCTAAGGGAGTCTATAAGCTCTGTCTGGAAACGTTTTGGGGTCAATTATATAAATAAATTATTCAGTTATTTTTATTCAAGGCAGTAAAAAACCTCATTATTTAAGTATATGACACCTTCCACATACATATTTTTAAGGCTTACTGTTGTTAGGACTGACAAGTTTAAACAATAAATGTTATATACAACCAACCTCAAAGACTTTTGTCTGCCTGTTTTCTTATCTGTCCTTGGCGCTCACCTGGTATCACAGAAATTACAAGGGAAGGGCAACTCAGCTCAGAGATAAGACATTTCATACCAATCATGCCACCCAGGGGGCAGCTGGCGTAGCTAACTTGTTGTTGTTGTTTGGTGCCATCGAGTCTAACTAGAAATAAATAAATAAGAAGTCGATAGCAATACGACGGATTTTGTTCTAAGAGTTTACTTCTGCAATTTGTAAAACAAAATAGCCTCTGTGAGCAACTGCCATGATATTTTAAAATTATTGTTATTATTTACTAAAGCATCATTTAGAATCAGGTTCTTAAAGTAATGCCAATCATCTTGAATAAATAGGTATGTTGTTTACAACAAACCCCAACTATTTGTAGAGTACTTATGGTGTGTTTTAAAGTACTTATTTTAAATATTTTAACCTGTAGCCCAAGAATGATTACTATTACTGTTTATGATGAGGAGGTGTTGGATCCTGTCTTTCAGGGTTTGCATCTTCAAAGGGGTGAGCGCCCAGGCCCCAGGTGCTGGCTCCCTGCATCTTTCCTTTGTTGTATTTTGTTTTATAAAACAAACTTGAACTCTTCACTTTCTTTAGGGACACAGTTTTTTATCCCCTTGGCTTTGGTGGTGGTGGTGGTGGTTGTTAGGTGTCATCAAATTGGTGTTCGACTCATAGGGACTCTATATACAACAGATGAAACACTATTGTCAGTGCTTCTCTGCTATTCATAGGGTTTTCAATGGCTGATTGTTTGGGGGGAGTGGGTTTCTGGGCCCTTCTCCCTACTTGGCTTTGGTGGTGGTTGTTACATGTGGTTGAGTGGTGTCCGACTCATAGCGACTCTCATAGGATTTTCAATGCCTGATTGCTTTGGGATTGCCTCGGAGTGGATTGCCACGTCCTTCTCCCATTTCTGTGGTGCTGGGAATCGAATCCAGGACCTCAGAGACTGCAGAGCGGCACTCTACCAACTGAGCTAAATCCCAGCCCTTTGGCTTTGGTAAGCTCTAATTAATCAAATTATAAAACTTGGTTCTTACTTATATTCAATAGACGTCTCCAGCACCACAATTCAAAAGCATCAATTCTTTTCCTGTCTCTCTTGTTCAATGTCCAGCTTTCACAACCATATGATGCCACTGAAAATACCATGGCATGAGTCAGACACACCTTCGTCTTCAATGTGACATCTTTGCTTTTCAATACTCTAAAGAGATCTTTGGCCACAGCTTTTCCTAGAGCAATGTGTCTTTTGATTTCTTGACTGCTGCTTCCACGGGTGTTGATTATAGAGCCAAGCAAAGTAAAATCTTGGACAACCTCAATCTTTTCTCCATTTATTGTGAAGTTGCGTGCTGACCCAGTCGTAAGGATTTTTGTTTTGTTGATGTTTAGTCGTAACCCATATTGAAGGCTATGATCTTTGATCTTCATCAGTAAATGTTTTAAA
>VMDO01018929.1:0-31825 GCA_007922755.1 Pedetes capensis
ATTTGTGTTGGTGAAAACATTATTTGCAATGAAAAGGTCATTGGTCTGACAAAATTGTATCATGCTTTTTCTAGCCTCCTTTCTGTCACCAAAAGCAATGCTGGTTAGTTTACCCAAAGTAATATATGTAAAATGTGTTCACTCAGCTCATGGCACAGACAGTATCAAAAATTATCATTGCCTTATTCTAGTTCATTTGCTCCATTCATGGTTTCATAACCCTATTAGATATATAGGCAATATCTTCCAGATGGTATCATTATTTTCATTTTTTGCTTTTTTTACTTAGTAAATCTTATTCTAGAATCACTCTCTTATGTCAACATAGGATCGCATACCCTGAAGTGCCCCAAAAGCAAAATGAAGAATGAAAAGAAAAGCTAGGTGAACAGGAGCTTCTATTTCCAGATAATCGTATTCTTTAAACTTCATTTCATGATGATAAGTTGCCAAGAGGTGATTAATACTTTTATTTCCAGCATATCATTTGGTCATAGTAGGTGCTCAGTACATGTTTCTGGAAAGGATTATTGGATTTGGAATGAACTTGTTCAAATCTACTTGATTCCATTTCTCTTTGATATTTATGGTAGGCAGTATTCTCAGAAATACTCTGAATGATATCTGCTCTCAAGTTATCCCTCCTTTTTGAGTGTGAGAAGTTTCTGCAAATATTATGAATTCTTCATCCTGTGACTGGCAAAAGTATATTCAGTCAACTTTGAGTAAATCATAAGGTAGATTATTGGCACCAGTGAGGGTGGGGAAGAGGATAACCTAATCACTTGATCCATTTTAGTGCAGTTTCTCCCACTAGTCAGAGAAAAAGAAGTTAGAGGGATTTGAAGCATGAGAAAAACTTGATGCTTCCCTGTTGGCTTGAAAATTGAGGAGAACATGCTTCTAGTCAGCTAGGAAATGGGGACCTGAGGTCCATGACTGCAAGAGATTCAATTTTACCCAGCAATTTGAAGGAGCTCAGAAGACATTCTTCATAAGAGCCTTCAGACTGAAGATCCAGTTTGGCTACTATCTTAATATCAAGCTTGTGATACCTGAGGTTAAGAACTCAGTTGAGTCTGTACAGACTTGTGACCTACGGAACCTTGAGGTGATAAATGGGTAGTGTTGCAAGCTGCTAAATTTTCACACTTCCATGGATATACTAGAGGCCTAAGAAAAATCAGTATCATCATTCCAGTTTATGAGATACATTGAGAATATAGGGAAAGTTAGAGGTCTGGGGCTATAGCTCAGTGGTAAAGTATTTGCCTAGCATTTAGAAGGCCCTGGGTTAAATCCCAAAACTAAAAACAAGCAAACAAACAAAAGTCACAGAGGGAAAGTTAGAATAATAAAGGTATAATAAAGGTAACTACAACAATTAGTAAATCTAAAATGATTATCCTTTGCAAGTTCTTGGCTTTACGTGGGCATTTCTTTCATTCAGTCTTCATGCTGATCATGAGATCAGAAAATACTGTGTCCTGCATTCTACCAAGAAGCAAACAAAGAATTAGGGAAGTTGAATGAGTTTCCCAAGGTCACACAACTAGAAAGTAGAATCAGGATTCACTTCAGTGTTCTGACGTTAGAATCTGAAATCTTAGCCACTGAATATAATGCCTTTT
The DNA here is from genome assembly GCA_007922755.1 of Pedetes capensis. Lineage (NCBI taxonomy): Eukaryota > Metazoa > Chordata > Mammalia > Rodentia > Pedetidae > Pedetes > Pedetes capensis. The sequence goes on from VMDO01018929.1 coordinate 1,632, forward strand.
AAAAATTAGTAAGAGGAACCGTGAAATCTTTTTTTTTTAATCCACACAAGTAAGACATGTTTACTTCTCACTTAAAGTTAGGTAAAGTAACCACTTTCATGTCATGATGACCCAAAGGGTCATCTGCTCTCACTATTCTCCACTAAGTGCCAAGTACCTGTATGCTTAGGTATGAGACCATCACCTTAACAATGTGGGAACAAATTCTCTGCTGAATCTGGGGAAGGTAAGATTGTGATGAGTTTTCAGTTTTCAGGTACTGCACAGAGAGTCACTGCTGCTTGCTTCTCTGTGGCCTTGAACTAAAGCCATAATCTAGAGGTCATTTTTTGAAAAGTAACACCAGTACACCACTCCTGGATGAGCATGAGTTCATGTACAGATTATGTGACCTTTCTCAAACATAGAGATTTGTAGAATTCTCTTATGTGAACTCTCTTTAGGAAGTAAGGCTGCTGTAGGTTGGATGCTGCAAAGCTTTTCTAACTGATGTGCCTTGTTCTCAAGGAGATTGTAGATGACTAAGAGAGCATGCCATGTAGAAAATCCTGGATCTGGAGGTGGGCAAGTGTGCTAGTGTTGAGCTCACTAACACAGAATACTGAGCTCAACACCAGTCACCTGTGATTGGCTACTCATCTTTCTATCATCAAATTTAAGGACTTTAAGATATGATCTCTCTCCCACTTCCCACTGTCTGCCATAATGTATACTCATTCTTCTCTTAACTTGGATAGTACTATTTTATAAGTTTAATGAATGCCGCAATCAGTGACCCACACTTCCGAGCTTCTGCTGATCAAATGCCCTGTCACTATCAAGTTGACTCTTATTCATCCTTTAAATTCAGTGTGATCAATATCTTGATCCCTCACACCATGCAATGTAGATGTTCTGTGTTGCAAGCTTTTACACTCTATCTTTTCTCTATAGTTCTTAATTTGTCAGATCTGTTTACAGTGCTATTAACTGCTAGAGTAAAGACACCATATCTCACCTCACTTTGTATATTAATTGCCTAGTACAGTGCTGGGCAAGTCGATCAATGCTCATTAAATTAATGATGAATAAATGCTTGGGAGAAGGTCCTGGTACCCCACTCCCCCAAAGCAATCAACCATTGAAAACTCTATGAATAGCAGAGAAGCATTGACATAGTGCTGGGCATGGCAGTGTTTCATTCTGTTGTACGTAGGGTTGCTATCAGTCCGACTTAACTGAATGGCATCTAACAATAACAACAGCAATGATGAATAAATAATTGAGAGAATTGGAGCAGACTTTATGAACCTCACTGTGTAATAATAGGTAAAGTTTACATGGAGCTCACTACAGGAAAAGTTCTGTGCTAAACACCTGACAACTTATTTAATGCTCAAAATAGGGGAATTACAATTGTTCTCATTTTAGAGAAGAAAAAAAGCCACAAAGAAGTTAAGTACCTTGACCAAGGTAAAACAGCAGAAAAAAGATGTGAAATTTCTAATTCTGGAATCCATGTTCATAAATGTGATATCTATTTTTTTTATTCGGCCCTATTATTTACACTACAAAGGAATTTTTGAATTAAAAAGAGCATGAAAAATTATATGCTATTATAACTGCTGTACCACTGTGGCATCTGATCCTGTCCGATCTCAGAAGTTAAACAGGGTTAGACCTCATTAGTGCTTGGATGGGAGACTACCTGAGAACTCCAGATACCTACAGCTTGAGGAAGGAGCTGGCAAAGCACTCCCAAATATCAATCTGTGACTGAAAACCCTATGAATAGCAGAGAAGCACTGACAATAGTGCTTCTTCTGTTGTACATAGCGTTGCTATGAGCCGGACACCAACTTGATGGCACCTAACAACAACATATCTGCTACAGAATATCTATTTCCCTTTCTAAAACATTGTTTTTAAGTATAAGTTGAAAATATTTTTCAAGGATTGAGGATGTAAGATAAAGGATGTGTACCTCAGGAAAAATTTCAATCCAAAAACATACAATACACCAAAGAAAAAAGTCAAGTCCTTCTTGGTTCAGATTGTTACATAAGTCTATAAAACATAAAAGGAATTTCATTGATTTGGTTTCAAATAAAGTGAAACTAAAACACCATGTCTTCAAGAAGACTCAATAAAATAACTGTGGGAGAACAATTATTTAAAAGATATTTGTTGAGCACCTACTATGTGACCCAGGAGCTATGTTGACCAATGTTATGAGTCAAGCAAAGGCAGTCATATTCATAAGCTAATACTAGTGAAAGCTAACAGAACCAGGTACCAGGCTAAGTGTTTGAAATGCATTATCTCATTTAATCATCATAACACCGTCCAATGGAGAGATTGTAATAAGGAAGTTAATTTGCACAAGCATCTAGGTCAGTTAATGACCATGCTAGATCCATTGGCTCCAGGACCTGTCCTCCAAGCCACCTGACTGTGACTAAATCCCAATGATACTGGAGCTCAAGTTTACTGTATTAGTGCCGCAGTTGTGGTGCCAATCTTTTCTAAATAATAATCCTCAAATGTTCATGACTAACGTGTCATCTTACTCAAGCTTTAACTTACATTAACAAAAATTGATTTTCATGAAAAAAATCCACTTTAGTTCTACTATTTTTCAGTTTGAAAAGAAAATATACCATTTGCTTTCTCTCCTTTCCCACAATTGTTTTTCAAATTAACTGTTGGATCTAAGCCTGTATTTCAACTTCAGCATTACATTAATTCATGACAGCACTTCCCAAATCTACTTCAGCCAATGATGGTCAAGGCAACCTTCGTAATTGACCACTGCCGAAAAGCATATCAACTACTTTTCCCTACTCATCTTCATAATTATTTCATAACTAATTACTGTTTCCATCTATAAAAAATGATATTTTTCAACCAACACAAATATATGATTCATAATACCAAAAGTTATTTGGTCTTTCCTTTGTTGTTGTTGTTGTTATTAGGTGCCGTCGAGTCGGTATCCGACTCATAGCGACCCTGTGTACAGCAGGGGAAACACTATTGTCAGTGCTTCTCTGCTGCTCATAGGGTTTTCAATGGCAGATTGATTTTTGGGAGGGGGTTGCCAGGTTCTTCTCCCAAGCCTACAGTGTCTGGTGTTCCCTGGCGGTCTCCCATCCAAGTACTAACCAGGCCTGACCCTGCTTAGCTTCCGAGATCTGATGGGATCGGATGCCACAGGGCTACGGCTGCAGGCGGTCTTTCCTTTGAGAACAAAAAATAACAAGAACCTCATTATTGATTTTAATTTTGCATATTCCTCACAAGCAGGTGATAATTCATCTTCAAAATGTTAGATAAATACTTGCTAAACTATAAAGGTTTGGTAAATAGTAGAAGAACAAAATTTCCCTTCTAAGGAAAACAGGGACACATGTCTCACTGCCAAAAACAGTTGTTGGAATTGCATTTCCCAAATGACCTAGGTTTTTAATTTCAAGACCCAAATACCTGATTTTAAAAGATAAGTATCTACCTTCTGGGCAAAACTGATGTTTTCTTATTTTCCCTGACATATAAAGAGGTTCAGCAACCCTCCAAATTATGAGTTTTAAGCAACCATTTAATCTAGATTAAATTAGACAGCAATTGTATGTTAAATAAATACGAAATAGCTATAGATATATTTGTTAAAGATTAAGAATTCTGTGGTACATTGGCTTCTATTACACGTTTGTTATTGCTGATTTTTAAAATAAATCACCATTTAATTGAAACACTTAAAGAACATTTGCAAAGGAAAGCACAGCATTTAGCAAACCTCATGAAAATCTAAGAGGCACAATAGAATAGCTCTTCAAAAAAATTAGCTAGGTCTCCAACATAGGGGCAGAAAATCTGCTATATAAATATGGCCAGAATCCTTCTTTCATGGTCTTCACAAATACTATTATTCTACCTGCCAATATGGATGAAATAAGGGCTTATTTCAAAAATTGATTATCAAGTGGTTTTGTCTGTTTTAGGCTATTCTCATTTGCTATTTTAAAAATCATCTGATGAAAATAAAGATATGTGAAAATAGGAATTCCCTCACATATAAATCAGACATTTTAATAGAACCATGTTGAGCTGGGGCTTTCGCTTAATTGGTAGAATGCTTGCTTAGCATACACTGATGCCCTGGGGTCAATCCCTAACACCACAAAAAATTATCATTCCAGGAAAAGTATTAAACATTCTAGAATGCATTGCATTTTGGCTTTTGTACTTTTTTATGCTTTCCCAAGTTAGAGGTGTGGGGCATGAAAAAGGATCATGCTAGAGGTCTTATAAGGCATAGGTTTTTTTGTTGTTGTTGTTTGTTTTGTTTTGTTTTGTTTTGTTTGTTTTGTTTTGTGAGTGGGGCCCAAGATCTAATTAATATTACATAAAATACTATAAAACCTACTTGAGCACCTACTATGTGACCCAGTATAGTCGTATAGTCGTATACGTATACGTATACGTATAGTATAGTCGTAATGACAGAGTATTTCAGGGAGGATGGTAGTATTGCAGGTCAAACACTTCATGACATTTAAGGGATCTGAAATATGAGGAGACTGTGGAATTGAATGCTAAGAGACTGAAGTAATAGAGTCCAGCTTCAGGATGAGTAGATCAAAGATAGAGAGAAGTTGCCAGGACTTTTGGTACTAGCTGGGTATGTACCAGAATAAATGAAGAACCATAAGCTGCTGGCCATTGTAAAATCATTAGAACTGGAAGGTCATGGACATCTTTCAACAAGAGTCTATAATGAGATTAGGCAACTAAATTTTAAACCAAAGATGCACACAGATGCTCTAGGCTGGGAGTCAAGTGGAATACACTAGGGAGGTGCAGCTGTTGGATCTATTGCTTGCCTCCCCAAGAGTGTCAGTTCAGATTTTCCAAAAATAGTTAAAATTTCATAATCTGGAAATGAACTGACAGAATCAGAAGATGAAAAATGTAGAAATTTTATTCAGGTGTGACCATCAGCATTTTTTTAATACTAATCACAAAGGTGATAGCTTCAGAAGAAACAGCAATTGTTTAAAATTGCCTAATTAATCATAGATGACAAAAGAAATTCAAAGTGACTATTAAAGGAATATGGCTTTTATCACAACCATTACTTCCTCAAAAGAATTGTGTAACTCATCATCATAATTTTCGGCCTCAGACAAATTCATTAAAGAGAAATGACTTTTCTTAAGACACCCAGATGTTCTCCGCCAGCTGCTTAAATCTTCCCAAGATATTTGTCGATTCTTATTTCCTAGAAATTATTAGCTGCTAGAAAAGATTATCTAGTCCACCTTGTGAAGCTTCAGTAACAAAACCAGGATAGTACCACTAATTCTGAATTTGGATAACATTGATCAACAATTACAAAGGATATTACCAACTGAATTCTAGTTCAGGTTCTGTTCTATGACTTGCTAGATAATTGGACCTGCCAAATTCCCATCTCTAGACTTTTGTTTCTCTAAGGGTCAAAGGAGGGTGTTGGACTAAATCTATATCTCTTAAAGGGAGGTTAACCTCTGGCTAATCAGAATCACATGCTGTTTCTTAAAAATGCAGGTTTCTGATCTTTATCCTAGACTATGTTCGAGTCCAAATCACTGGAGGAAACTCAGGCTACATTTAAAGGTAAGTCCTTCCAGGCACTGTGGTGTACACCTGTAATCTCAATGACTCAGGAGGCTGAAGGAAGAGGATGGTGAGTTCAAAGCCAGAGTTAGCCTGTGCAACTCAGCAAGTCCTGCCTCAAATAAAATATATATGTATATATTAAAGGGGCTGAGTGGTAGAGCACTGGCCTACCATGTGTGAGGCCCTGTGTTGAACTCCTGAGTTCTGACAGAAAAAAAAAAAAAAAAAGAAAAAAAAATCTCCTGCTGAGATTTGAATCCCTCTACTGAGGCCCCTTTACTTCCACGGAGCTTGGAAGGCCATCTGATTACAGACTCTGGAAGTCCCTTTCCAGATATGCTATCTGGGCTATCTTTAGATATCTTTGGTAACTTTGCAGTAGTCAACAATTTAAGCCTACCAAGAAATAAGCAAACCCACACAAAATAGATCCAATTTTGTTTTGTTTATCAACAAGATAAACAGGCATCAAAATCAAGATAATAGAGTGCCTTGTTAATGTAAATTAGGGCTCTCATGGAATTATTGTGGTGCATTTCAACCTGCTCTACCCTACTTGCCCTCCCTGGTTGCATTCTTTGCAGCTGCTGCCTTTCTCTTCTCTCTCATCCCCAAAGAAATCTTTCAAGAAGGGCCCTCACACAGTGAATCTGTCAATGGGTTGTCCTTATCAGGCAGCTTTAGATTTGAGGGCTTCATCTCAATACTTAAATGTTAATGTTTATAAAACTCATAGAAAAATGCCTAGCCATTGCAAGAGTTATATACTGTGTGTTAATTACAGAATAATAAAGAACTTTTTCTTCTATTAGGAAGATTTCTCACATGGAACTGTGTCCTGGCTCTCATAAAATATAGTCTTAAAGGAAAACAATTTACTCCCATTTAAGACCAAACCTAGTTACCATCATTTTGATATGTGTTATGATGAATTATGAAGAATGAGAATGCCAACATGAAGAAAACCCCCTCCTAGTTGTAACCAAATAGTTTGTTGTTGTTATTAGGTGCTGTCCAGTCAGTATCCGACTCATAGCGACCCTGCATACAACTAGTAAAACACTATTGTCAGTGCTTCCCTGCTATTCATAGGGTTTTCAATGGAGAACTGATTTTTGGGAGTGGGTTGCTGGGTCCTTTTCCCAAGCAAATAGTTTAGGCTGTCATAATAATGGGCATCTCCTTGGACACAGTGACATGTGAGTATCTGTCCAACTTCATGTTTCTAAAGACAAAAGATTTTCTTCTAAGCACATTGAATTTCTTTATGATTAATAAAATTAATAATAATTAATTTTATATTAATAATATTAAATTAATAATAACTTATTTTTAACTCAAATACTTGTTGAGGCAAGTTTTCTTTGTAAAATTTGCCTCTTTATTAACCACTACTTAAAAAAGCAAAGGGTTGATTTAACTAGAGGATTCGAGACAGAAGAAACAAAAAGGACTTGAGCAATATTGAACTAACTAGAGAAGGAATTTTGTAAGGGTAGGATTCTTAAAAGGAAAAAATATTTCAGGGCCCTGGGATTAAAAAAGCTGTTTATTAACAGAAGAATTCTGTATATCCTTAACTTCCATCATTTAACATACAAGGGAATGCAAGTTCTTAGGATACCTTATTATTTTTTTGGTTGATTCAATCAAATAATTGTATCTACAAAAGTTTTATTCCTGGTTCAAACAATAGAGGTGACAGCATTTGTAGGGATATGTGGTCACACTGGCTGTATGTGAACACATTGCTCAAGAATATATGAAGCAGAGGCAAATAGAAAGCATGAAAAGATAGTAAGAGCACAATGATTTGGAGACTTAATTTAGGGACAACTTTCAGTGATTACTTGAAGAAAGCCTTATATCTATTCTTGTATCTATTCTTATATCTATTCTTAGCATAAGTGGGAATAACTATAAATAATTATAGAATTATTTAAATACCTCATTTAAATATATTAATCTATAGGATATCTCTTGAATGGCACTCCATTATTAACATTTGATCTTCTTTGCTTTATGAAACACTGTTTTCAGTTGGCTGTGGGCCATCATATTCTCTGAACATATTCTCCTTTCTTTTCATTTTCTTTTAGATCTGGTTGCTGGCTCCTCTACCTTCTTATGCCTAAGAAATCTAGGCACACCCAAGACTCTGCCCTCAACCTCCACCCTTCCTCTGAAAGCTTACTGTCCACCAATGAAAGTTTACGCTGTTACAGTTACATCTATTACAAAGATTGAACTTTCCATCTTTTTCCTACCCTCCTTTTATAGCTTTTACCTTCAGTCATAAATCGCCAGTAGGGTATTTATTTTCACATCCACTAGACTCCAATTGAATGTGTAAATAGTCCTTATTATTCACCTTCCTCAGTTTCTCCTTTTGATGTCCCACTATGACCAGTAGATCATCCAAGTTGTAAAACCTTTTATTTTGCCAATTCTGCTGACACACAAGCTCAAATACTCAATGATATGTTAGCTGAAACTACTTGCCTTCATAATCAAGGCCCAACAAGCTAGGTTATTGTTAAACTGATTTTCCCAAACAGTCTTTCCTCTGGAGAGTACATTAGATAAGAGCACCGAGTTTGGGGGTTGAATGACATCTCTCTCATCAGTATGATCTCAGGCATGTTCTCTAATCTGAGTCTCCATTTCTTCTTGTATAAATTTAAGAAAATAACATTTCAGGTTATGGTGAATACATGGAAAACTGTACATATTAGCTTAGCACTATGCAAGGACACGGTAAGTGCCAGGAAATGTCACTGGAGCACAAACGTGATGCAGTTGCTTCTATCATTTTTCTTTCTGCTTTCCCTCATCCTCTCATCTACACCCAACCCATCATTCAAGAGCGGACTCTGCTGCCCTCACCACTCCATTCAGAAACATTTCTCAGATAGCTCTACATTTTGCTGGCAAAAGTGACTTAATCAGATACCATCTTTTCTAACATGTCTTTTAAAATTTCAATATAACTGTGCAATTCTAAAAGAGTAGCTCAACATCCCCATTCTTGGCATGCCAGTCAGTAAGCCAGCAGAGTCATATTCACAGAAAAAGTGCAATACCAGTTTCTCCCACACTCATGTCCACAGGACATTAGGTTGGCCAGTGCTTAAATCCAAGTTCTTCCTCATGATGGACTGTAAACATTGTTATAGTATTTGAATTGGGAGACCAGCACTTTGGCATTTTCTTTGTTTTTTTTTTCCCTAAGTAATGTATGAAGAGTTTATATTTACAAATTTTGAACACATTTCAGCTCATTTTTTGCCATTTTCTTTCCACTAAACATGCTTATAGAACTTCCAAGAGAATGGCAAAACTGAATTGCATGGTCTCTGTTTGGGCACAATATACCCTCAGAATGTAACTTAACATGAACAAAAAGAGGAGTCTTCCCCAAACTCAGGAAAGCCTCTCAAGGTCCGGAAATAAACATTCTGGGATGCTCTGCAAGCCAGATGTGCAGCCTGTGAGATGGCATTGTGGGAGAAAAAGGAAGGAACCCAAGCCCATTAAACTTAGAATACTGCCAGAGCAGCGTGCTCTGTGCCTCTCTGCAAAGCTGTAGCAGTGTGTCCTTTATTCCTCATTGCTACTGGTCCACACTTTCTGACTGTTTGTTAATATCAATTAAAAGAGGAAGCCAGGGCTAAGTTTCAGAGTAATGGCTCTGATAGGCAGGTAGAGAGTCCCACTTAAACCCAAAATATTTTTGCATGTGTTACTCTCTCAAGCCCTAAAGCTTCTACATCCTCATTAGCCATATCATGGAATTCACTAAAATTCCACTCCACTCTACTAGCTGTATCGTCTTGAGCAAACCACATTGCTGCTCTGAGACACAGCATCCTCACTTCCTCAGTTATAAAACTAAGAAATTGTTGTAGCTGATATCCAAGTCCCTTTTGTATCAGTGATTATACATCATTCAAGGACTTGTATAAGCCTCACAAAACAGAGCTCTGCAGGTTAAACTCTGATTACTCTCTTCAGTGCTCCAAGAAATGACTGCCAAATTTCTCACTAGTGACTGACGTTTTATGTTCACGCTAGCGCACTTTCAAACACAAACCATCCCTGAGCATTTCTTTGTTCTTTTGAGATGTCTGTTTCCGTCATCCTCAGAAAATGCAAGAACAGTCAAATGCAGGTGTTTGGGTATAGCTTAACAACAAAGGTTCTTTTTCTTTTCTTTTCTTTTCTTTTCTTTTCTTTCCCTTCTCCTTTTTCTTCTTCTTCTTTTTTTTTTTTTTTTCTTGAGGGGGAATCTGTTTTAATGTACAGAAAAAATCACAAAGTGAAGCCTTGACATCCACTGTACTTGTGTGAAATTCCCTCTGAAGTCCATGGGAATCCTGCTCTCCATAGGGCCAGATCCATACTTATTAAATAAGGAAATATCCAAGGGAACAGAAATTTAAAGTCAACAAAAGGAGAAAAAAACCCTACATACAGAAAAAATGATTTTGTTTTTGTTGTTATTGGAAAAAATGGGAGTTTAAACAGCACATTTATTTCGTTCTAATTTCTAGGCTGTCAGACATCAGCTCTGAAGCCCTGATTCAGAACACATGCAGGGTCCCTTTGAAGTTCAGGCTGCCTTTTTTTTTTTTTTTAACAATGGTAGAAAGATATAAAGAAATTAAACTGTAACATAATCATAAAACAGAACTTCTGGACTCCTGATTCACAAATTGTCATTCTTTCATTTTTTCAAGGCTTCATTTTCAAAGCCTTATTGTGGCACATAACTTTTTATAATTTTTTTCTCTTTAAGCTCAATCTTCATCTATTCTTTTCTCCTCCAAATTGAGGCATTCTACTTCTATTTTATTCAACTAAAAAGTGGTTTATTGTGGTTTTTTGGAGACAAGAAAGGAAGAGGAAAATCCAAAGCAATTTACTAAATGGAATCCTTTTTGATAAAAGCTATAGAAATATAGGGCTTAGCTCTTAAAGTACCCAATTCTCTTGGCATAAAGACTAAAATACACCTTAAATGTTCAGGTACTCCAAAGAAAGCATATATCTGATTTTAATTTTCTAATTACAAAATATCCTTATAAAACATATCAAGAATCCTTAAAACTGCATTTCAAATTTGGCATGACGAATGTCACACTTAAAATACATTCTCATCCTCTCACATAGACATTCACATGTACAAATACATACAAATTAAGTTAATGTTGACAGTCAGTAGTTATACATATTTATCTGAACAAGGTACATAGAAATTTTCTAATTCAACAAACTCTTTTAAATCTAAATGCATATATGAACAAGGTAAAAACCTTTTAGTTTTCATAATTATCTTCTTCATTCTATATTTTGCCTACAATCTCTTCTAGGTTTCATCATATAAAGTTTATAATATTTATACTCTTTCCAAACACTATAATACTTTATTAAATCTCTTTTTATTTTATAGTGAAATTTCTAGAGTTTCTTCTCTGCCATACACTTCATGGTCTAAAATTTAAGAATGATGGCTTTTATCCAGTACATTGACTTTCAATACACCTACACTGACATGTCATCTTTGATGTCAAGTTCCAAATCTATGTCAAAGTGAGTTGGGAAGTTGAAATAAGTATCCATATCAACAATGTGGTGAGGTCAGCTCATACTGACTTACGAGAACAGATTGCTAAATTTTCAAGAATTTTGTGAGCCTGGTATAAGAGCAGCTGTATTAAATATTATATATGCTTACAATATACAAATTATATTTAAAATATCTCAGATATCCCCAAATCATCATTTACTGGTTTTTTTACTATATTTGCTATTATGTATGCCTTAGGGTTATTTACACTTATTGCATCCATATGGTGGGAATACTCAATGATAGTTTGCTATTGCATATCTCTTCTCAATTCATGTCAGTCACTTCCATATTGGTAGTCTGAAACTGATCAAGTATGTGCAAGTCCATTTTGGCTGTTATAACAACATACCATAAATTGGGTAGTTTACAAAGAACACAAACTTATTTTCCACAGTTTTGAAGGCTGGAAACTACAAGATCAAGGTGTTAGCAGATTTGATCTGTCAAGTGTTCGATTTCTGGTTCATGGATGGCACCTTATTAGCATGTCTTCACATAATGAAAGGGGCAAAGCAGTTCTTTGGGCCTCTTTTTTGAGAGCACTAATTCCATTCATGAGGGCTCTACCCCTCTGCATTTTCCTCTAAAACCCCTACATCCTGGCACTGGTGATTAGGTTTTAACACATCAATTTTGGCAAACACAAATATTCAAACCATAGTAGAGGCAATATTTTGCCTGTTTGCTTTGTTGTTGTTGGAGACCTACTTTTAAACATATGCCTGCAGAGATACTTGCACTTACCAGCTATTTACTAAACATCCTCTGTACATGGATTATTCAGAAGAGCTGATTTATAATTTACAGTGATTATTTTATTTTTGTATTTTATCTTGAGTATTTCAAGCAAGAACTTGAAGGTGAAATTCATTTTTGTCAGTCTTTCTTTTGGGAGATATTGAATATGAAAATTAGAATATATAGAACTTTTTCTAATTGCCTACAGTCTGAAACTGCTCATAATTCCTTAACTTCATGTTATTCTTTAATATCTTCACTGCTAGTCAATGTGTTTTCTTTTTATATTATCATCTTCTAGGATTTTAATTTATCCTCTGCTTAGAATAAAACTGCATTTTCATATCTCTGAAACCACTTCTCATTGCTTCAATGTAAACTTACATACTCTGTGATGTCATTAGTAATTAGGAAGTTTGGAATAAGATTCCTCTTATTTTCTGGCACCAGATCAGGTACATATGGTCCAAGTGAAACAGGAAGAAAATTATACATATTATCTTTTCAGAGGAGTGGGAGTAAAGTGTATATTGCTATGTCATTACCTTAGAATTCTGGACTGTAAGTGTCTAGAAGGGAGGTACTAAGAATGTCAAGTAGCCTAATCCCTGAAGTATCAAAAAATCATGGGATAGATTGCCAGACTTCCTCCCAATCTCCTTTGACAACAGCCTCCATCTATAAATGAAAAATATTTCCATGTCAAGTGGTTGGAATTCTGTTATTCTGATATAAGTCACTTTCTTGACTTAAACAGATTTTAAACATAGAAAATTAAGATCTCTTTTTCCAGAAGGGATGTGGAAGAGATTTGGATAAGAATTGGAGAAAGTCTGACCATGGATATTTGCCATGTATTGACAAGACTAAATTATTTATACACATTTGCATAGCCTTTGCATAGTCCTCAAGGATGCTAGGTTTCCCCTCATATTCAAAAGAGAAACAAAAAGTTGTTGAAAACATATTCATTTGTATATAACTTTCTCCCTGAAAACTCTTTAAATAGCATTTTAATGTGTAAGGTTTAGTATTCTTTGTAATGCAGAAGTGCAGCAGTCAGGGAGAAACAAAAGCAACAGAATACACACACAAACACAGAGACGGTGCAAAAAACTCATATACACATCTTGGGATGAAAACTTTCCATTTTACTGTTTTAAGAATGTGTCAGCCAGGCACAGTGGCGCATGCCTATAATCCCAGCGACTCGGGAGGCAGAGACAGGAGGATCGCAAGTTTGAGACAAGAGGCAGTCTACACAGTTTAGCAAGACCCTGTCTCAAATGAAATTTAAAAAAATGGGCTGGGGTGCAGCTCAGTGGTATAGCACTTGCAAAGCATGCAAGCTTGAGGCCCTGGGCGTTCAACCCCCAGTACCATAAAAAAAAAAAAAAGAATGTGCAATATGCTTGTTCTGCTGCTGCCTGTCTTGCATTCACATTGTTTGGTAGGCTTCTGTGGCAAGTGTATGAACTGTTCCAACACCACAGCAAAAGCAGGGTGGCTTGCTGCTGTGCAAAGCCTCCTGGATCTTCCCTTGTGCACATCACACACAGTCCCATGCATCTCAAACTTATCACCAATACACATAATTGTTAGGTGTGTTGGAGATTCATTGTATACTCTTGCCTCCACTTGTGTATTTCCATAATGCTCTCAAATTTCAAACACCACTTCAGAATGGTCTTGTGTTCCTTGAACAACTGTGCTTCTGCTGTTTTCTTTATCCTGTCTGTTGCATGGTGGTGCTAGCATTCAGTTGGTTAGTGTTATCTTTTGCATGAACATCATGCTTCACACTGCTACTATAGTTCAATTCAACTTGGAAAAGTAATACATAGGTAATATCTCTTAAAATGTGAATACATGTTTTGGTACCCTTGGTATACATATTATAAAAAGGGATTTATTGGATTGGCTTAAAGATAGGGAAAGAGGTAATTCCACAAGAGTACCTGTAGAGACTGGTAGTCATTCAGTCGAAACAGCTGGAAATCTGAAAGCTCTCTGCTTGACAACAAGGTCTAAAACCTTCTAGTCTGATGTTGAAGCTGAAGAAATTGTAGTTTGATGTCTGCAGTTGGTGGCAATTGTATGCACATGGTGTGCTTTGGGAGAGTTTGAGCCTGTCCACCAAACATGTATTGACTTCCCCTCTTTAGCTCACTATCTCCTTTCAGGGCCACGCCCCTAGACTGTACCACTTTATTTGGGGGTGGCCTGTTCCTCTCAGTTACTAATGGACCTATCAGTCCTCTCCAGAAATGTCCTCACAGTTTCATTCTAGGAATCTTATTCTAGTCAAATTGACAATGTAGGCTAACCATCACAAGTCCACCTCTTGTCAACTTGACACTTAACATATCTCTTTATGCCATGCTTAATCTCCAAATAAAAGAAAATAGCAAGGTAATAATTCTACCTCATATGATATATCTACCCTGCATACAACTGAAAATGCACTAATTCCTTCCCCAGGATAGATGGCAAAGTCTTTTGAAGAGTGCTTGTTCTGATGTCATCACATGACTTAAATATGGTAATATAGATTGAATAACATTCAAGTACTGATATTAACTCAATCAGTGTTATGCTACATTATAAAGATATAGACGAAAGAAAATTAATATATATCCTTAATGTGTGTGTATATATGTACAAACATTCTTAACAAAATAGGAAATAAACACTCATGACAATTATGATCCTCTTTTCTGTAACTGGTCATGTAACCATAGCTGTTATTTACAGCTACTTCCTTCTATTATCTATTCTGTATTCCCTCCACCTTCAGCAAGCATCTCAGCAGGTTTTGGTTCTTTATCTAGAGGGGTGACCTACACCTTCATTCGCAAAGTGTCTGGGTCATTTATCTTCCTGTATGGATTGGGTCTTTATATTTCCCATTGACCTTAATTACAGGGCATGGTAGTACTAAGAAACACTTTAAGGGATCTCCTGCACTGCAAGCAAATTCCTGCTTAACCCCACTGTGGAATAGTCATCCAATTTCCTATTGGTAGTTTGGATCAATACTTGCTAACACTAACTTCTTAGCCTGTGGACTCAAGCACATGAGGAGTCCAAAGTGCCCAGGGGAAAGTCTTTTTTTTTCCCCTTTCTTTATTGGTAAACAATGGTGGGATGCAGAGTAATATGTTAGGTGCCGCCGAGTGAGTCCAACTCATAGCGACCCTCGTAGGGTTTTCAATGGCTGTTTTGGGATTGCCTTGGGAGTGGGTTGCCACATCCTTCTCCCATTTTGCGGTGCTGGGAATTGAACTCAGGACCTCAGAGACTGAAGAGCAGCGCTCTACCAACTGAGCTAAATCCCAGCCTGCAGAGTAATATAGCATTGGCTTTTTCCATTATGCAACTATTATATCACTTTTGGTTTCACTTTTATCAGCTTATAAGGTTTATGGAGCCTTATGACTCAATATGTAGTAGTGAAACTCAAATGTATATTTGGGTTATATTCCCTGATTTTTCCAATGTACTCATGAAGCTGCATTTTTTTCCATTAGATTATCCACTCCTCTTTATCTCTCCACATTGATTCTCTTCCTCCTCCCACCTTCTGCAATCTTTACTTCCCTCTGCTGGTTCCCTCCCTCCTTCATTCTACTCTTTATATTCTCCCTTCTCTGCTAAGTTTAATTGTACATTTTTTATATATCAACTTATGTATAGTATTTTTCTTCCTTTAAGTAAAATTCAGCTCTCACATATGAGTGAGAATATATGATATTTCTCTTTTTGAGCTTGTGTTGGTTCATGTAAGATGATGTTCTCCAGTTCTATCCATTTTGCTGCAAATGACATTACTTCGTTTTTTCATTGCTGAGTAGTAGTGCATTGTGTATATATACTGCAATTTTTTTATCCATTCTTCTGTTGATGGGAACCTTGGTTGATTGCATATCCTTGCTGTTGTGAAAAGTACTGCATTGAATATGGACATGTAGATGTGTCTGTGGTATGATGACTCATCTCCCTTTGGGTATATTCCCAGTAGGGATATAGCTGGGTTGTATGGCAGTTCTATTTTTAGTTTTCTGAAGTATCTCCATATTGATTTCCAAAGTGACTGAACCAATTTACAGTCCAGTAGGAAGTCTTAACTTCCAGTTCAATGAAATCAGTGTTCTGCCTCTTGGTAGAAGCACTCCCCACTCTAGAACCAAGACTTCTAGGCCAGCAAAGCATAAGATTGTGGAAACAGGGAGCAAAAATTTTGCTAGTGGGTCACTAGGGGTGATAGCAAGAGGGACAATTCCATTTCTACTCCCTCCTTCCTAGACCTGTGAATCTTGGCTATGGGAGAAAGAATACCATACACTGGACACTGATTTAGAGTATATACAGCCTTCTGGTGGACCTTGCCTCAGCCCTACAAAGTATTGCCACCTAACTATTGCCATTGTAACTGCATCTTCAAAAGGTCATCCCATACTGAAGCCAGCTGCTTCAGTATGATGGAGAATATGATACGACCAGTAAATTCTCTGAATATGAGCCCTTTGTCACACTTCTTTGGTTGTGAAGTAAGTTCCTTGATCAAACGCAATGTTGTGTGGAATGTCAAGACAGTGGATAAGGTATTCTGTAAGTCCACAGATGGTAGTTTGGGCAATAGCATTGTATAGAGGAAAGGCAAAACCATACCCAGAATAAGTCCTTATTCCAGTAAAGACAAAGTGCTTCCCTCTCAAAGATGGAAGTGTTCAAGTAATCAACCTGCTACCAGGTTGCTGGCTAATTATTCTGAGGAATAATATCATATCTGGAGCTCAGTATTGGTCTCTGTTGTAGGCATATTGGGCACTCAGCAGCAGCTGTAGCCAGACCAGCCTTGGTTAGTGGAAGTCTATTTTGTTGAGCCCATACATAATCCCTTTCCCTGACACCATGGCCACTTTGTCCATGAGTCCCTCAGGCAATGACAGGGGTGGCTAAGGAAAGAAGTTGATTATTATTCACAGAATGGGTCATTCTATGTACTATTAAAATCCTTCTCTACAGAGGTCACCTTTTGGTGACCATTCACATGGGACACAAATATTTTTCCTTCCAAGCAAAATGTATGACCAAGTATACTGCCCAGAATTCTGCCCAATGTGAAGATTTCCCTTCACCACTGTCCTTCAGGGATGTCCCAAAAAGGGGCTGTAATGCTGCAGCTGTCCACTTTTGGGTGATGCCAATCTACCTACTGTGCGGGCCTGTAAACCAGGCCCTAGTCTGCTTTTCCTCAGTCAACTGATCATAGGGAACTCCCCATGAGGCCATGGGCTCATACTGAGGGACAGGAGGAAACATAGCAGGAGTAGGAACCATGGATACCTGGGCCATCTCTTCATGTAACTTACTTGTACCTTCAGGACCTGCTTAGGTCTGGTCACATGTACATCATTTTCATTAGATGACGGATTGCTGCTGTGCACATCTAACTTCATGGCCTGATGGGTCAGGAAACATCCAGTGCATGATGGGCAATTCAGGTCACATGGTAACTTGGTGGCCTACGGTCAAGCATTCAGTTTCCACTAACAATCAGTAGGAAGCCAAGAGCTGACTCTCAAAAGAAGAGTAGTTGTCTGCACATGACAGCAGAGCCTTGCTGTAAAATCACAGGTCTCCTGCTGGGATTCACCTATGAGCACCTGCCAAAGGCTCCAAATAGCATTTCTATCTGCCACTGACACCTCAAGTAACACTGGTTCTGCTGGATTTTATCACCCAACTTGCACAGTTGCCTGGACCTATTGCAGAGCCTTCTGTTCTGGGCCCCACTCAACACTAGCTGCTTTTTGAGTCACTCTGTATATGGGCCATGATAACACAGTCAAGTGAGAAATGTGCTGCCTCTAAAATCCAAATAAGCCCACTTATTTGTGCTTATTGTTGTGTTTCTTTCTTCAGAGTGCAAGGGGCTAGGTGCAGCAAGTTATCCTTCACCTTAGAAGGAATATGAGCATGCCCACCACCACTAGATTCCTAGAAATTTTACTGAAGTAGAAGGCCCTTGAATTTCAGGTGGCTTTATTTCCCATCTAACATGCAAATGCTTTACCAACAAGGAGAAAGTGGTTGCTATTTCTTCCTCACTTGTTTTAATCAGCATAATGTCATCAATATAAGGGACCAATGTGATGCTTTGTAGAAGAGAAAGGCAATCAAGATCCCTGCAAAGGAAATTATGACACAGGTTTGGAGAATTAATATATCCTTAAGGTAAGGCAGTGAATGTGTATTGCTGACCTTAACAACTAAAAGCAAGTTGCTTCTGTTGGGCATAATAGGAAGGTATGGAGAAAGAGACATTTTGCCAAGGCAATAGCTGCATATCAGGTACCAAAGGGTATGATAATCTGCTCAAGCAAGGAAACCACATCTGGAACAGCAGCTGCAACTGGAGTCACCATTTATTTGAATTTATAATACTCAACTGTCATTCCCCAAGATCGATCTTACTGCTGCAGAGGTCACATAGAAGAGTTAAATGGGGATGTGGTGGGAATCCACCACCCTGCATCTTTCAAATGGCACAATTCTTAGCAATCCCTCAGGGGTGTGATACTGATTTTAGTTCACTATTTTCTCAGGTAGAAGTAGCTCTGTTGTCTTCCTTTTGGCCTTCCCACCATAATTGTGCTTACTCCACAGTTTAGGGAACCCTTGAATGGGTTCTGCCAAGTGCTAAGTATGTCTATCCCAATTATGCATTGTGGAATTGGGTCAATCCCCCAGGATGACTTCAGGGACCCACAGGACTCACTGTGAGTCAGAGCTTGGCTAAAACTCCATGGATCATCTGGCCTCCATAAGCCCCTACTTTGACTGGAGGACCACAATACTGTTTAGGATCTCCCAGAATCAATGTCAGTTCAGAGCTGGTAGCCAGTAGGCCCTGAAAAGTCTGATTATTTCCTTTTCTACAATGTACAGTTACCCTGGAAAAAACCATAGGTCACTCTGGGGAAGGCCTGGAGGAGAGTTAACAATAAAACTTTTGGATAGGGTAGCAGTTCCTCAAGAAGACCTGGCCCCTCCTTCATTCAAGGGGCTCTGAGTCTATAAACTGGCTCAAACCTGGAAATTGGTTAAGGGAACATGATTCTCTGTTGTTGTGGTTCAAGATAGCCTTCCATTCATTCTTCTGAGGACTTTTCCTGTTATACAGATCAAGTAAGAATTCAGTAGGCGTCTTATCTATTTCACTTCTGAGGTGCTATGGTTTGAATATAAAATGTCCCCTTTAATCTTTGGTTCCCTGCTGGTGGCTATTTGTGAAGGTCATGGACTTTTGGGAGGTGAGACTCAGATTTGCAGAAGTGGTCACTGGGGGAAGGCCTTTGGAGGGTTTTTTTCATCTGGACCAATAACTCTGGTTGCTTTCTGCCTCCTGTCCCATGATGCTATGAGGTCGTCTGTCACAGGCCCTGTCCTACTGCCACTGCTGCCACTGTGCCTGCCCTGCCTCCAGTCTGGCCCAATCCTGTAACTGTGAGCTTCCAATAAATTACTTCTCCCCACATAACATTGCTTTTGTCAGTTTTTCTTCCACAGGGACAACAGCTGACTAACATATATTCTTAAATCTAAGCTGTACGCTTTCAACAGTTTTAGAGAGCTAAAAATATCAGATGTGGATTCAGTTGCCCTATAGACAAGGAGTGGTTGAAGAAATGGAATGGATTAGAATTGTGAACTAACACTTTTTTCACTTAGGGAGTCACCAAACACAAACGGTGCTGGGAGAACTGAATATCCATATGTAGAAGAATGACTGTGGATGCCTATCTCTTACCCTGTACAAAAATCAATTCAAAATGGATCAGAGATCTCAATGTGAAACCAGAAATCTTCAAACTACTAGAAGCAAATTGAGGGAACACACTCCAACACAGGAGGACAGGCAAATATTTTCTTAATAAATCTCTAACAGCCCAGAAAATAGCACCAAGAATTGTCAAATGAGATTACATAAAATTAAAAAGCTTTTGCACAGCAAAGGAAACAATAAAGTGTGAGCGCACAGAATGAGAGAAAATCTTTGCTTCCTATACATCTGACAGAGCATTAATATCTAAGATATGGAAAGAACTCAAGAAAATAAACACCAAAGTAACAAAAAAGTCCAATATATAGGTAGGCAATGGAGCTGAGCAGACAGTTCTCAAAGGAAGAAATCCAAATGATCAATAAACATATGAAAAAATGTTCAACATCCTGAGCCATCAGGGAAATGGAAATCAAAACTACACTGAGATGTCATGTCACCCCAGTCAGAATGGTTAGCATCTCCAAAACAAATAATAACCAATGCTAGTGAAAACACAGGGTAAAAAAGAACCCTTTTACACTGCTGGTGGAACTGTAAATTAGTACAGACATTATGTAAATGAGTATGGAATTTCTTCAGAAAACTAAAAATAGAACTATCAAATGATCCAGCTATACCACTTCTAGGAATATACCCAAAGGAAGATAAATCATCATACCACAGGGACACCTGCACTTCCATGTTTATTGTAGTACTTCATGATTGCAAGGATAAAGAATCAGCCCAGATATCCATCAACAGATGATTGGATTAAAAAGTGATATATATATATACACACACATGCACACGCACACACACGATGGAATATTATCCAGCAGTAAAGAAAAATTATATCATTTGCAACAAAATGGATGGAACTGGAGATCATAATATTGAGTGCAACAACTCAGACTCAAAAAGAGAAATACTGTATGTTCTTACTCGTATGTGGAAGTTAAATCTACCTTAAAGGAAAAATATATATATATTTATATATTTGTGTGTATATATATATACACATACACACACACAAACACAATAGTATATTTCAAAGATTGTGAAATACAAATGGATCCATGAGGAGGAGGGAGGGAACTAGTGACAAATGTTGGGGGTAAAGAGAAAATTGGGAGGGTGAGGAGAAGCAATGTATAAGGGTAAAGAGGGAGAGAACAAGTACAAAATACAGGTTGCAATTCTATGAAAATCCCATAATGAACCTCACTATTCCGTAGGTAATTTAAAAAAAAAGAAACTATACTTCATAAATATGTACAATAATTGCTACATATAAATCAAAATTTTTTTGTTTTTGTTTTTGTAAAATGTCTAAGAAGATTGAAGTGTCAACAGTCCTGATTTGTTAATTGCACAGTGTACATAGAACTGAACTACCACTCTGTACTCCATAAATATGTACAATCAAAATACTTAATAAAAAGGAGGGGAAAAGGAATCTCCGAAATCTGAACATGGATTAGATTTGAGTGCAGATTAGATTTGAGAATATATGGTAATATAGAAAATTAGTTCCAGAAGAATGCAGTCATTGCTGTGTAGAAACCTAACCACGTGGTTCTTAGGCCTTTGGAACTTGTTTACAAGAGGAGCCAGGAACAGTTTGGAGATGTGGGTGAGAGAAGCCATTTAGAGCTTGAGGGGAGGTTTTTGGTGAGAGTAAAACCCAAATCCCAGAAGAAATGCAGATGAGATTCACAGGACTTTAGAGAAAAATGAGGACTCTACTGGCCAATGGACTGGAGGCACTCATATTTTCTACCAAAGAGGCTGTCCACATTCAGTCCAAGGCCTACAGATTTGAGGCTGAATTTAAGTTATGAACTAACTAACTTGGTGGAGGAAATACCACAATGGCAGTGAGATAATAGGGCTATAAATTGGTTGTTGCTGTATGCATTCAGCTAGGTTTATAATGAGAAAATAGAGTAAAAATCACAATACAAAGATATGGAAAGTGTATAGTTTAAAGAAGCAAAAAGCCACAGAGGTAAGGGCATTTTAAAGTTAGTGTGAGCAGGGCTGGCTCAAGCAAGGAGTTAAGCCCAAGTTTAAAAAAAAAAAAAAAAAAGCTGCACACTGCACTGGGACAGTAAGGATCACCTTGTGGTATAAAAAGAGTTGGCCAGCCCCCCACAACCACCACCACTATCTAAGCCTCCCCAGTATGAAAAGGCGTAGCCAATTGAAAAGGGAGTATCTGAAAACTGAATGTCTCCTAGATCCACTGCTGAACAGAGGTTGCTCAGGGAAATGGTTTCTCTGAGCATTGGACACACAGAGGCCACCATTGGTGCAACTGCAGTTCAAAAGAGTGAAGCAACCTCTCAAGCCAGCAGCAAAACTTGGTATCATTCATATGCTGATTTTGCAGGCATGAAGAACACAAGAGTTGAGCCAGGTGCAGTGGTGCACTCCTGTAATCCCAGAGGCTCTGGAGGCAGAGGCAGGTAGATCTCAAGTTTGAGACCAGAGGCAGTCTGCGTAACAAAAAGTTAAAAAAAAAATGGGCTGAGGGTGCAGCTCAGTGGCCCAGCACTTGCAAAGCATGCAACCACAAGGCCCTGGGTTCAAACCCCAGTAACACACACATACACACACACACACACACGCACACACACACACACAAAAAAAAAGAATGCAAGAGCTAAGAGGTTATAAAGACTGCCACCAAGGTAGCAGAAGACAGCCTGTGAGGCCAGGCAATGTGGACCAGGGTGGGATGTCTTGCAGAGATCTCCTGAGGTGCTGATGTGTGAAGCTTTGTAGGTGGAACCTAAACAGCAATGGAGACTCCAGGATGTTGGAGATGCCAGTACCATGAAATGACTACTGAGGGAAACTGTCAGCAAAAACTGGAGAAAGCCCACAAAGGCCATGTGACTCTAAATTGGAGTGTCATGGGGTGGAGCCACCCAAGCCTGTTTGAGCTCAGATGATGTTAAGTGTGCCAGATGCCAGACTCAAATCAACAGGTTATGTTTGTCCAGTGGGATATCTGTCTTGCTATGGACTGATCTCTCCTTTCTGTGTTCCAATTCTGTGTTCCTTCTTTTTGGAATGAGAATGCTTACTCTGTGCCATTATATGTTAGAAGTATGTAAACTGGTTTTTGTTGTTTTCAGGGGCCCACAGGTAAGTTTGCCTTGAGTCTCAGTGAAAAATCTTAAACTTGGAATTTTAAACACAATTGAGATGGTTAAGACTTTGGGGGACTCTCAAAGTTGGACTGAGTGCATTTTGCATAATAAAAAGGCCATGTACATTTGGGGGCCAGTGGTGGAGCATCATGGTTTGAATATAAAATGTCCCCCAAAGGTTATGTGCTATGATGTGTTTTAAGCTGGTATCATAGTTCATGGAGGCCATGGAACTTTGGGAGGAGGGACTCAGCTTTGCAGAAGTGGTCACTGGAGGGAGGATTTTGGAGAATTTTTTTGTTTTGTTTTCCCTGGTTCCAGTAAGCACTTTCTGCCTCCTGTCCTGCCTTGCCATGAGGTCAGCTTCCACAGGTCCTGCTACCTATCTTCTGCACCACTGTCATTATGGACTGATTGACTAAATGTAAGCTTCTAATGTAGTCATTCACCTATAGATTTTGGGGTAGTTGAATTTTCTGCAACAGCAATAACAGCTGACTAGAACATGAGGATACCATGATTAATTAGTAAATACTAAAGGTTTACATGAGTCAGATTCCTCTGATCATAGCTTTGCCACTGCTCTCCATTATGGTAAATACACCCACTTTGCCTTTGGTGGTTGAGTGCTGCTACTTAGCTCTTGCCAATGTGGGAATGAATTATACACAACACATTTAAGTATACTAGTTAAGTGACTGTAGCCCCCACTATGAGATGTAGCTTATAGAGAAGGGCATTGTCAGAGTTCTTTAAGTATGTTGATTTTCCCCTCTCAAATCTGTTTCTTAAAGTATTGGTAAGGGGCACATCTTCTGGATCCTTCCATTGTAGGTTTTACATGGCAAATCCACTCCCAGCAATCCAATTTCCCAAAACTTTCGAATCCCTTCATCAACATAAACCAAGGGATATTGAGCATCTTCAGCCAACTAATCAAATAAACTATTAGTACCTTTCTTTTTACCATGTAAGCTGCAACATTAAACTCAGAATCTCTGTTCAATGGACACATACTGATAAATTAAGGCTGACATAATTTTATGTTCCTTCCACCATTATCCCTCACTCCATTTCCATATGTATTCCCCAGACTTCTGTCTGTATGAACTAGAAAACTTGAGAAGCTCTTTAGAAGTGAAGCACACTTGCTTATGGGTCACACTCTATATCTCACCTCTAGGGCCTGCTGAGACTTGAGTCCAGTTGTAGGTCTGGAGGCAAAAATGAGGAGTGAGGCTGGGTCCTGAGGGGCACTGTATTGCTGGGCATCTTTTTCAGGGATGGTCATTACTGTTTCCATAGGCACTGCAGGATTAACTCCCTCAGGTAGAAGTGACACAGAGGCTAATACCATAGGGCATAAGGGTGGGGCTACAGCTGCTACTAAGGATGGTGACTGTAGACACCCTTCAAAGCTGGGACTTAAGCTTGTGTTGTAAGTCAGCCAGTTGCATGATAAGGGTTTGTGTCTGCTTCTCAGCAGTTTCTTCCCTCTGGTTAAAGGAGAGAAGATTCCAACTCTAAAGGCACACTTAGAAATCTTTAGGTTGTTCACATGCATCTGGATATGGGAAATTAAGCCTGTAGCTATACCACTATGGCATCTGATCCTGTCAGATCTCCAAAGCTAAGCAGGGTCAGCCCTGGTTAGTCATTGGGTGGTAGACTGTCTAGGAATATTGGGTGTTGTAGGCTTGGGAGAAGGACCTGGCAACCCACTCTGGAAATGATCAGCCATTGAAAACCTTGTGAATAGCAAAGAAGCACTGATAATAGTGCCAGGCATGGCACAGTGTTGGATACTGTTTACTGTTTCATCTGTTGTACATAGGATCGCTATGAGTCAGACCTGACTGGATGGCACATAACAACAATATGGGAAATTAAATCTCTGAGCTCATTCTTTTCCTTTATTACTTTGTTCAGAGACGCCAGGAACAACCAGCCAACATTATTATATTCCTTAGTTTTCCAGGAGTATCTTGTATAGAGTCATTAAATTCCTTACTTCTCACAAGGGTAAATCAGGAGTACAAATGCATTTACTTTGTGTATTCTTTAAATAGTTCATGTCATGGATTGTCACTGCTCTCTGTACTATCAGGAGAGTCTTTAGCAACATTAGGTGTAGTTGATTAGACAGCTAGCTCCAGAAAACACCAAGTCCATTAAGGAAATTCATCCTAACAATTCTGTTTTCCTTAAACTACTTCAGGTACCAAAATCTGTAGAAGTCAGGGATCTCCAGAGTAACAAAAGCAATACACTATATATGTACATATAGGTAAATAGATAGAGAAACAGAGGAAGAAGCAATAAAATGAAAGAAAAGAAAAGAAAAAAAATATAGAGAAAGTATATACATCTTAGGACAAAAACTTTTCATTTAATGCTGCTTTAAGAATGTATCCTATGCTTGTTCTGATATGAATAGTAGAAATACAACCCAGAATATCACACTACAGATTGCTACTATAGTTCAATTCAACTTTGAAAAGTAATACATATATAACGTCTCTTAAAATGTATATAAATTTTGGCAGCCCAATGTATGTATATTGGCACTGGGGTTTAGCTCAGTTGATAAAGTGTTGCTCTGCTCTCTCTGAGGCACCACAAAAACAGGAGAAGGACATGGCAAACCACTCCTGAAACAATCCCCAAATAATCATCTGTTGAAAACCCTGTGAGGGTCACAGTGAGTGGAATATGACTCGATGGCACCTAACAACAACAACATATATACATGCTAGGGAGAAGGACCCAGGAACACACATCAGAAACAATCAGCCATTGAAAACTCTGTGAATAGCAGAGAAACACTCTCAAATCAAGCGCTCAAAAATGAGCCCCTGGGGCTAGAATGCATTCAAGAAATGACTGCAGAAGAGTTGTCTCCTCAAAGTAAAGTTGACCTTAATGATGGGAATGGAGTAAATAAACCCTTTGCTACTTCTTTTTGCTGATGTGACATGACTCAAAATGAAAAGAAACACAGGTACCACAACAATGGCTCAAACATAAAAGGGTAGTGTTCATGGCAGTGTTGGGTAGTGTTTCATTCTGTTGTATATAGGACTGCTATGAGTTGTACCTGACTCAATGGCACCCAACAATAACAAGAATACAGATACACACACACACACACAAACACACACTTATTATAAAAGAGGATTGATTGGATTGGCTTACAGATACGGGAACAGGGACAATGGTGCCTGCAGAAGCTGGTAATCACTCAGTCCAAGGAGGGTATGTCTTCTTTGGAAATACCTGTGCAGATTAATTCCAGGAATCTCAATCTTGTAAGGACTGAGGTTTAGTTCAGTTGGTGGAGCCCTGATCCACACTCTCTAATGACCCAGATTTGATCCCCAGCACCACAATAACCTGAAAAGATTGTGGCAATCCACTCCCAAATCAATCCCAAAACAATCAACCATTGAAAACCCCATGAGGGTTGCAATGAGTGGGACTTGAATTCAGGGCACCTAACAACCACAACAACAATCTCGTAAAGTTGACAATGAAGGTTAACTGTCACAAGTGGTGAGAAAATTAAAATGATTTAAGTTCTTGAAAACCCTATGAGCATCGCTGTGAGTCTTACATGACTCAATAGCACCTAACCACAACAACAAAGTTCTGGTATAACAGCATATTCAGGAAGCATGAGCATGCGCTCCATGAATTGTAATAGTTACACTTTAAACCTGCCCAGGTTTAACACAAATCTGTCTTAGTGAAACTTATAGGGAGTAGAAGATTAATTTTCATTAGAATAATTACAATATGCCATATACATTTGATTTTCTTTCAAAATTTATAATGTGAATAATATTTCTCAATCTCCACACTACTAACTGAGTCACACATGCCTTGAGGGCACCTAAGAAAAATAACAGCATTATTAACATTTGGGAGAAGATAATGTTTTGTTATGAGGAACTATCCTGTTACACTTTAAATCTAACATGTTCCCAAAGGTCTGTGTCTGAATGCTAGGTGCCCAGGTGGTGGCACTGTAGTGGGAAGCTGTGAAACTTTGCAAGGTGAGACCAGTGGAAGAAGTAGGTCACTGGAGGGAAGGCCTTTGAAGGCTTTGTTTTGTTTTGGTTTGGTTGTTTTTTGTGTTGTGGTACTGAGGTTTGAACCCAGGGCATGCTTTTGCAAATGCTCTACCACTGAGCATCCCTGTATTGCAAAAAAAAAAAAAACAAAGTAAATAAAAGTAAATGAATAAACTTAATTCTGAAATTCATATCCACATATTCACTGAGAAATTAAGCTCTGTCTATGTAAAGACACTATAATTAGTATGCTTCTTGGCCTCAATATTTATTTCTGGAATATTAATCTTTTTGATGAATATATTTGATTTATGAAGTGCCACCTATTCCATGCAATACTTTAACATGGTCTCTAAATAAAGCTTTTCAATTATATATTAAGAGTCAAAATAATGAATGGTATGTGCCTGACTTATGTCCTCCAGTTCCACCCATGTTGCTGCAAATGAATTTCATTCTTTTATGGCTGAATAACATTACATTGTGTATATATATGGCACATTCTCTTTATTCATCGATCAACAGATACCTAGGGTTGATGTAATCTTGACATATATCATGGCATCATATTATGTTGCCCTCTTTATGAGTCTGTTAAAACAAAACTTTATTGCTTATATACTGTCGTTGCTGTTTGGTGCCATTGAGTTGGGTCCAACTCATAGCAACTCTATGTACAACAGAAGAAAACACTCCCCAGTTCTGTGTCACGCACATGATCTTTTTTGTGTTCAGCTTTTCTCTTTTTGATGATCTGTCACTCTTCCAAACACGATGTCCTTCTCCAAGGATTGGTCCCTTCTCACTACATGTCCAAAATATGTAAGACGCAATCTAGCCATCCTTGCTTCCAAGGAGCACTCTGATTGCACTTCTTCTAGGATAGATCTGTTGGTTCTTTTGGCAGTCCATGGTATATTCAATATTTGTCTCCAGCACCACAATTCAAAAGCATCTATTCTTTTCTTGTCTCCCTTATTCAATGTCCAGCTTTCACAAGCATATGATACAACTGAAAATACAATGGCATGTCAGGCACACCTTCGTCTTCAATGTGACACCTTTATTTTTCATCACTTTAAAGAAGTCTTTTGCAACAGCTTTAGCCAATGCAATGCATCTTTTGATTTCTTGACTGCAGTTTCCATGGGTGTTGATTGTGGAACCAAGTAAAGAACCCTTGGACAACCTCAATCTTTTCTCCATTTATCATGAAGTTGTGTGCTGACCCAGCTGTAAGGATTTTTGTTTCCTGGATCTTGAGGTGCAATCCATACTGAAGGCTATGTTCTTTGATCTCCATCAGTAAATGTTTCAACTCCTCTTCACTTTCAGCAAGTAAGATTGTGTCATCTGCATAACACAGGTTGTTAATGAATCTTCTTCCAATCTTTATGCCACATTCATCTTCATAAAGTCAAACTTCTTGGATTATTTGCTGGGCGGAGTGATTGAAGATGTATGGTGAAAGGATGCAGTCCTGATGCACACTTTTCTTAACTTTAAACCAGGCTATATTTCCTTCTTCTGTTCAAATGACTGTCTCCTTGTCCATATACAGATTCCTCATGAGCACAAATAAGTGTTCTAGTATTCCCATTCTTCTCAATGTTATCCATAATTTGTTGTGATCCACACAGCCAAATGCCTTTGCATAGTCAATAAAACATATATAAACATCTTTCTGATATTCCCTGCTTTCAGCTAATATACATCTGGCATCAATAAGGATGTCCCTGGTTCCACGTCCAGGATCTCATTAAGTTGCATAGGTTTCCTCTGACCTTGAACTTGTGATCCCCCTGCCTCAGCCTCCCTAGTCTCTGGGATTACAGGCATGTACCATAGTACCTAGCTGCAGCTGAGATTTTAGGATCTGTGAAGGAGCAGATTGATTGGGTTTCCTTTATTGTTTTTGTGTGCTTTTTAAAAAATTAATCTCTTTACCCTGATTTTTCCATCACAAGTATATCTTATTTATCTTGACCATCCTCTGCAAACTCTACTTCCTCAGTTCTCACATTTGTAGCAGGGTACAAAATTATATTATTTTGACAACTTAAAACATTTCTTGAAAAGAGGCTATCTTTATTTATAAAATATACTGATAAGTTACTTAGGGGTCAAGAACTAGACCCAGAGAAGTTATAGTTAATAAGATAAATGATTTCACATTAGAAAATAACCATAATGGGAGGACAGGGGAAGAAGAACCTGAGAACACTGTAGAAAACGTATTAGGACTAAGTTATATGTCAAAAGACTATAGCTTAATATGAAAACATGGCTGAAACAGTTTTAGGAATTGGAATGTTATATTTCATTCTAATCTGCAATGGAAATCTCTTCAGCATCACAATAGATAATAGAGGCTTTCATATGCAATAACTTGCAGGTTTGTTTCTTCATGAAAAAGGTTTAATTTCATACTATAATTGGCATCACATAAGGTAAAAATGACACTTGTGAGATATGGTAATAATCTTTAACATGAGCTTATTAATGGGGAAGCAGGTGCACAGAGCTACAACATTTATAAAACTATAAATATCCCACTATCTTCGCTATTTCAACTGTATACATTTGCATAAACTTGGGGGGGACAAAAGGACTTTCCAAAGTCTATGCAAAAGAGCTTAGAATACAGCTTATGTAGCATCTAAAGGAAATGGTGGCCTTTATGTCCATCTACCCACTCTGTGTAAAATGCCATGTTAAACCTACTAGTGTCTACAGGTCAGTAAGAGACATAAAGTAAGACCATGACTTACAACAATGTAAAGACAGAGGGATGAATAACAGGAGAGATCCTGACAGTATCATGGATGGTTAACAAGAGATGGGGATGACTTGAGGGCTCCTGTTGGCTTATATAGAGTATCTAGCAAGTGAGAAACTCAGGTAACAAATAAAACAGTGCAATATTTTAAGAGTTCAAGAATTCATTTGTGGTGCATATTTCTTATTTTCCAAATGGATTTTAACTTCCATGAGGGCTAAGATCACATCTTATGTTAATTATAGTTTATCATCACGGTGGTAACATAGTGCCTGAACACGCATATACTGAATTCTTTCACTTATTAGCTCTTTCTCTTTCTTTATAGCAATTAACTGATGAT
>VMDO01018930.1:0-27057 GCA_007922755.1 Pedetes capensis
TCCAAGGAGCACTCTGGTTGTACCTCTTCTAGGACAGATCTGTTGGTTCTTTTGGCAGTCCATGGTATATTCAATAGACGTCTCCAGCACCACAATTCAAAAGCATCAATTCTTTTTCTGTCTCTCTTGTTCAATGTCCAGCTTTTACAACCATATGATGCGACTGAAAATACCATGGCATGAGTCAGACGCACCTTCGCACCTTCGTCTTCAATGTGACATCTTTGCTTTTCAATACTCTAAAGAGATCTTTTGCCACAGCTGCTTTCCCACTGGGAATATTGTAATGATAATGACGCTTCCCTATAGAACTAATCCTGCAGCCCTACCACTATGGTATCTAATCCTGTCAGATCCTGAAAGCTAAGAAGGGTCGGGCCTGGTTAGTACTTGGATAGGAGACCCTCTGGGAACCCCAGGTCCTATAGGCTTGGGAGAAGGACCCAGCAGCCCACTCCCCCAAAACAATCAGCCATTGAAAACCCTATGAATAGTAGAGAAGCACTGACAAAAGTGTTTCACCTGTTGTATGCAGGGTCAGTATGAGTGGGACACAGACTGGACAGCACCTAACAACTGCAACAACAATAAGACTGAAGCCATTACAAGTACAAAGGCCTAGTGTTTGGCACACAACAAGGGATCAAGCATCAGGACTCACTCCTAGTGCTGCTGGCATGATTATTCCGAATGTAAGGTCACAATTATCCAGGGGAATCTTTGGCCCTGGTGGAATCGGGTCCAAGTTACCAAAAAGCTGTAAGAAATTCCGTGCTCCACGAGGCAAAACGTTGGGTGGGCAAAGGGTACTTCTCCTTAGGAAACCCCATTAACTCTGAGAGCCCTGATTGTTTCATAGCTCAAGCTATCCACACAGCCAAGAACATAACATCTTTCCAGCTTGGGACCCACTCTGCAATTTCATCAAGTGCATATTAGCAGCTATTACTGGTATCATTGTCAGGAAATTGGCTCTGTGGGGATTTACGAAAATCTCTGTGAAGCAGCCTAGAGATAAGTAGCAGGTGAAGAGAGGATCAGCCTCCAGTCTTGGTCAGAGACAAAGAAATAATAAGTGCCCTTCTACTCCTCCTGCTGTTATCCCAGCTCATGCGGCAACGCAGGCTCAAGCAATTGGAGAAGCATCAAAATTGGACAGTTTAACTTGAGGAAGGAGCTGGGTCCAGACAGGCCAAGGCAAGCGAGGGGCCCAGGGGCAAGTTTAAGGAAGCACCAATCTCAGGCCTGTACAATTCTGAGTCCCAGTGCCTCACCTGTTTTATCCCAGTCTCAGCCCTAGAAAGTAGTTCCCACAGTGTCAAATGTTCAAGAAAACAAGGGTGAGCCTGTGCCAGGTGTTCCTTCAGCTGAACACAATCAAGTTTGAATTATGCTCCTCTTTCTGCTGCTTCCTCTTCCTCAAGTGTCCTAGAGGGAGAATTTCCTTCCATTAGCACTGAACCCCCATGACTGTGAGATCAGCACGTTATTATTGATATCTTAGAGGTGAAAAAAAATGAGGCTGGGAAAGGCTGAGATATCTGCCTGGGATTTGCTGTTCAGACGCGGCTCGGACAGTCAGGACTGGAACTGGAGTTTATTTTCTGACTGCTCACCAGTGCCTGCACTGGCGAGAGACAAGTCAAACCTCTATGGGGCTGAGGGATCCCCCCTCTGACTACACTGTTTGAGGCACAAGCTGGAAGCAGGCCAGCCCTATTGCTGTTTAGGTAATGTCAGACTCGGCGGAGTTGAAGCTCTGGTGGTTGTTTAAAAATTAACAAAGCCTTGCGCAAACAGCCACCTTAGAAACCCAGAGCTTAAGTGGAAAGGTCAGCCTGGGCTGGTGGGTGAGGGAGATGGGAGTCCAGTGTTGTCCTCGTCCCTGAATCCATGTCAGTTCCTCCTGGGAGCCAGGCCCACTGCTTCCAAGAAGTGGTCAATAGGTAGAGAAGCCACAGAGGAAAGTCAGTGGATGCCCTGACCTTGGGGTCCTAAAAGACAGGGGAAGGGGTGGGGTCTCCAGGCAAGTGGACTGGGCTGGCACTGTGCAAGCCCACCCTGTGAACCACACCTCATCCCTTCCTTCTCCAAGATATGGGGCACTCTGTACACTGTACGCTGTATGAAGATTCTTGTTCAGGTATTTTTTCTCATCCCAGACTTTGGGACACTCATTGCTGATGTCTGCTCTCATGAACATGCCTACAGTGCTAAAGAAAAATCCAGGGAGAAATGCAAACAGACACTTGTCAAAAAATTACAAATAATTAATAAACACATGCTCATTACTTATCAAGGAAATATGAAACAAATCCTAGTGATTTAACTCTACAAATCCGCCTGAATGGCTGATATTAAAAATACTGGCAACACCAAGCATTGACAAAGATGTGGAACAACTGGAATTCTCACATGTGGCAGGTGGCATATAAAAAGGGAACAATCACTTCATGACACAATTTGGATGTTTAGAAGGGTAAACACACTGGGGGACTTGCATGTTGCTGTGATGCTGAAAGCTATGTTACCAGTATTACAGCTACCAGTAGGGTCACCCATGGTGGACAGGTTTCACTTGAGCTTCCAGACTAAGACAGACTAGGGAGTAGGACCTGGCAGCACACTCCTGAAACCATTAGCCGTGGAAAACCCTATATATAGCAGAGAAACACTGTCAGTTATAGTGCCAGGAAATGAGCCCCCACTCCCAGGTTGGAAGGCACTCAAAAGATGACTGGGGAAGAGTGGTTGACCTTAACAATCGGAATGGAGTAAAGCCCCAGGGACCTCCAGCTGCTGATTGTGGCATGACTCAAAATGAAGAGGAACAACTTTAAACATCCAGTAATAATTAGAATGTAGAATATGTGTAGTATGAATCTAGGAAAACCAGAAATCATCAAAAGGGAAGTGGAGCTCATAAACATCAACATTCTGTAAGGGAGGCAGGAGAATTGATGCTTTTGAATTATGGTGCTGGAGATGAATATTGACTATACCATGGACTGCCAAAAGAACCAATAGATCGGTCCTAGAGGAAGTACAACCAGAGTGCTCCTTGGAAGCAAGGATGGCTAGACTGTCTTACATATTTCAGACATGTAATCAGGAGGGGCCAATCCTTGGAGAAGGATATCATGTTTGGAGGAGTTGTGGGTCCACCACCATCATGCGTGCCTTGCTGCCCTCATGGACTAATTCTCTAACTGTGAGCTCTCAACGACACTCTGTTTGGGTTGGTTTTTCTGCTACAGAAACAATAACTGACTAATACAGATCCAGAGTCAAACACTGATAAATTAGGCTTTGTTAAAACTAGAAACCTTTATTCATTGAAATGCCACATTAAGAACATGGCTCGAGAAACCACAGAATGGGAGAGAATATTTCCACAAATAAAATCAGCAAAAGTCTCACACCCAGGAAACAGAAACCCTAAGCCTGGGGTGGTGGCTCACACCTGTAATCTCAGCACTGGGAAGGCTGAGGTAGGATAATTGCGGGTTTGAAGCCAGCATAGACTGTGTGGCAAGACCCTGCCTCAATTTTTTTTCTTTTACAAAGTCATAAGCAAAGGACATCGAACTTGTTAGAAAAATAGCAAAATTTTTGAAAAGGTACTCTTTAAAATTGGGGAGTGGTGATTGAAATTCCAAGAAACACTGAATATAGCAAAATGCTTTCAACTTCATTCGTTGTTGAAGTACAAATATTTGCAAGCTTGAAAATTCCCTCTTTGTGGTAAAAAAATGGAAGTGGAATTTTTTGTTGGTGGAAATAAAAAATATTGTAACTTCTGTGGAAAACTATTTGCTATTGTTTTCTATAGTGAAATATAGTTAAACCCTCCAACCCAGCAACTTCACATATGTACCAAAATACATATGTAAGAAAGTTACCGGGGGCTGAGATATTGTGGCTTAGTGGCAGAGTGTATACTTAGTATGCACAAGGCGCTGGATTCAATCCTTAGAAGAAAGAAGGAAAAGAAGAAAGAGAAAGGAAGGAAGGAAGGAGGAAAGAAAAGAGAAAGAAAGAAAAGAGGGAGGAAGAGAAAAGGACAGAAGGAGGGGAGGAAGGAAGGAAGGAAGAAAAGAGGGAGGAAGAGGAAAGGAAGGGAGGGAGGGAGGAAGTAAGGAAAAATGAAGGAAGGAAGGAAGGAGCAAAGGAAAAGAAAAAGAAAAAGTCACAGCCAGTAGTTATGAAAACAGCTTCAATGAGACATAGCCCAAGTGCTCATCATCAGTGGACTGGTGAGCACATTTGGCGTGCTCATACCAAATACGCTATATAAATGAAAGTGAATGTATCACTCAGATACACAGCAAATAGATGCCTCTTACCAAAACTGAATGGAGAAAGAAGCTGAGCAACAAAGAATATTATACTGAGGTGGTTCCATCTGTGTGAAGCTCCAAGCAGACAGAACTGACATGTGGTGTCAGGATAGGGAGACCTGGGGAGGAAAGTGTGGGTGCCGATCAGGAGGTGCTCAGGGAGGAAGTGGGGCCAGTTCTCATGTTTTATTCCTAGAACCTGGTGAAGGCTGCCCAGGTGCATTCACTTGTGATCACCTATAAAGCTATACATTCTTCATGGGCACACCTTTCTGTTGCGCTCCTGTTATGGTTCAGTTTTTAAAAAATACTTTTAAAAATTGTATGTAGGAGTCAACCTCATTTTAAAATGGAAAATAATGGACAAAATTGTGCTATTTTATTCAGTGCTCTGTGACTTGTGACTACTCCATAAATACGGATGAATTTGCATTAGTTACCAAGAATATTCTGGCTGTGGGTATTATTTTCTCAGAGTGCACACGGGGGAAGCACGTCTCAAATCAAATCTCAAATGTCATGAGCTGCGTTCCTTCTAGAGTCTGAGTGGCAAGCGTTCTCTTGTCTATGAAATTTGCATTGTGCTGCTCCAGGCCCCATAACAATGGAAGGGCAAAATTGGAATGCTTTAGATATTTTGCTACAAGCGAGAGTATTTGTAATTATGCTGATTTATCCCTTAGTTTATTTTCCCTGCTGAAATTCAGATTCACAAAGTTGAGTCTGCTCAAAACCGAATAGATTGGTGGGTATCACACTTTGCCATTGACCCTGAAAAATGCCAGGCTGAAGTTATAGATTGAATGTGCTTTTGAGGACTAAACACATCTCATTTATTTAAGATATTAGTGCACCTCATCTTTATAAAAGTGCCAGACAGATGGAGTTGCCGAAGTTGAACTACTGCCTTGTGCCATTTATTCTGCATTGGAAAATATATTTCATTACCTGGGAGCAAAAATAAGTCTTTTGATTCTTTTGTAGGGCAACATTAGCTGGCTCTTGTAGGGGGTACTATTATAGAGAAGATTGATTAGCATTAGAATAAAATATTTTTCTAATTGCTTGAGATTTCTCTTTGGGTGAAGGAACTTTTCCATTAGCAAAAGAAGTGCATAAATATTAGATTATCTTGAAGACATTCCTACCCAGCTGTTAGGAACAACTCCCACTAAGAATGCACAGGGCAATGAATAGCAAGCATGATATATGCAAATAATTTCCCATTATAAATATAGATTATTTTCTCTTTCCATAAACTGTGGCAATCATAATAAAAATGATGAACTATGGTGGGGAGAGGTGGCAATTGGGAAGCTGAAGGAGGGCATTTATGTTTGGTTTCATCAAATTATGCACCCTTTCATCTTCTCAGTTAATGGCATTGTACTTATAAGCTTTGCATATTCTAATTTATATCCCCAGACGGCAAACCGTTTTTCTAGTGCTGATCCAGCCATCTGAGGGCCAACATGTAAGTCCTGCTACTTGCTTTTGCTTTCAAATGTTAGCACGGATGCAGTTACATGTTTGAAAAAATGAAAAGCCTGCCCAGCTTTATCCTGCCAAACTTGACCTTCACTGCCCATCTTGTGGTGGACGGTCCCCACCGCCTTTGCTGTCTAGGCCATGGCTTGGCTTCATTTGTGCAGAACAAACAATATGGTATCACTGTAGCTCCAGCATAAAGTTGCTGATTTAAACAAAAATGAAGGAAATTTTAAATGCTGCATCCCTTAGAATATTCATACTGTGCCAACTTGGTCTTGGGCACCACTGCCAAGGTGGGCACTGGAATTGGGGTTGGTTGCTTGGTTTTAGAATGTTATGCAGGTATCATCCACACTATGTCTCAACTATCTTGGGGCTAGGGCTATAACTCAGTGATAGAGGGTCAGCTTCACGTGTCCAAGGCTCTGGGTTTGATCCCCAGGAGGGAAACACACACACATTACTAAAACCTATCCTACACCATTTCTCAGGAAAGTATTGGACAAAGTTATCTACTAAAGTGAGACAAAGTGAGAGAGTAAAGCAAGAGAGATAAGGATGCAGGGCATAGGAAATGGGGACCCAGTAGAGGAAAAGGCACAGGGGCTTCCAGGGTGGGTGAAGGGGCCCCTTAGGATGATTGTGCCCAGGCCACATGGGGCAGGTCATCAGAGGCAGGAGCCTTTCAGGACAATGGAGCTCGATCTGACATGCTCAGTTTCCTCCTCTATAAAATGGATGTGGTTTAATACCCTGTCAAGGGTACTGCCAGGAGTGAATGTGCTGCTGTGTCAGTCAGCTGTTGCGTGGTTGTGGAAAAATGCCAGGGAGACCAAGCTGAGGAGGAAGATAGATTTATTTGGCTCCTGGTTTAGAGGATCACAGTCCATAGGGGCGGGGAAGCATGGCAGGGCAGCTGGAGCCAGGACTTGTGGCAGAGAACTTCACATCATGGCATCAGGAAGCTAAGAGAGTGATCGGAAACAGGGGTCCACATAAAACCTCTAAAGACTTGCTCCCCAGTGACCTAATTCCACCAGTTTAGACCCACATCCCAAAGTTCCACATCCTTGCAAACAGCATCAACACTTGGAGACCGAGTGTTTAAACGCATGATCATTGGGGGACACTTTAGATTCAAACCATTACAGTTGCATATAATTTTTGGTCTTGCCCCCTCCTTCCACTTTATTTTTTATTTATTTTATTTATTTTTTGCAGTACTGGGGGTTGAACCCAGGGCCTCGTGCTTGCATACTCTGCAAGTGCTGGACCACTGATCTGTACCCTCCGCCCATTTTTTTCACTTTTTGAGACAGGGTCTCACTAAGTTACACAGACTGCCTCTGGTCTCGAACTTGCGATCCTCTTGTCTCTACCTCCCTAGCTGCTGGGGTTACAGGAGTGCGCCACTGCACCCAGCCCTCCTTCCACTTTCCAGAAGAAAGAATACGTTTCACAAGTGGGGTTTCCAGTATTAGACTCTTGTCCCAATGCACAAAAATAGGAAATTTCTTTTCCACTGGCAGTGTGAGCTAATGAATGACGTATTTTTAAATTGTTTTATTTTAGTAAAGATAATATACACAAGAAACAACTGGCCAGGCATGGTGGTGCACACCTGTAATCCAAACAACTCAGGAGGTGGAGGCAGGAGGATTACAAGTTAGAGGCCAGGGGCAGCCTGTTACTTAGTGAGATCCTATCTCAAGATGAAAACACAAAGAAGGGTCTGGGAGGGCAGCTCCATGGTAGAGCACTTGAAAAGTATGCATGAGGCCCTGGGTTCAACCCCTTAGTACCGAAAAAAAGAAAAGAAACAAAATAACTCAAATCCATATTATTAACTAGAATGATTTCTACCGCTACAATTGGCTTAATGTTGACATTTGTGTAGCACATGATGTCAGGGAGGGAGTATCAAAAAGGCAGAGAGCCTCTGTCTCTCATTATTAAGATCCATGGCAGAAACAGATATTATCCAATTTCAAAAGAAGCTCAGAAAATGTCTTTCCTATAGCTTCAGTTGATTTAACATTGATCTCCTATAGCCTGTCCCACTTTTGGATTCTTAGCCACAGATAAAATTGTTGCTCTCGATTGTAAGGCAAACTGATTTGCGGACACAGAGTTCGGTCACCTTGCTATTCTCAGGGTTTACTCCTGGTGCTATCTTATCTTTCCTTTGTGTTCCCAATACAGAGGGGAAAAATGCCCCACAAATTTCATTTAAAACTCCAATTCCAGGCAATAAGCCTTCCCTGTTCAAGTGATCAAATATGAGTCTGTAAGGCAGAAATATGCGCCCCAATGGATGCAAATGCAAACATCCATGTGTTCCTCTGGGCGTGTTTACTTATAGAACATAGAAGACACCATCATGTTAATGACTATTGTTTAGAGAAGTTTTAGGTTCACATCAAATAGAGAGCAAAGTATGAAGAGTTCCCACAGATCCCAGTCCACACGTGCATGGCCCCTCACATTATCAACATCTTGGCTGAAGGGTACATTTGTTATGATCAGTAAGACGCCGGGGACACCTCATTATCATTCAGAGTCTATGGCTTACTTAGGGCTCATTTGGTGTCACTCATTCTGTGATTTGGCAAATGTATAGTGACACATATCCATCATGACAGCATTATCCAGAATAGTCTCACTGCCCTAAAACTCCTGTGCTCCTCATTCATCCTTCCGGCCCCTGCAACCCTGGGAACTGTGGGTCTTCTGCTGCCTCCACAATTTTGCCTCTTCCAGAGTGTCGTGTAGTCGGAATCCTACAGCATGGAGACTTTCGGATTGGCGTCTTTCACCCACAACATGCATTTAAGCTTCCTCCATGCCTTTGTATGGCTCGATAGCTCACTTCTTTCTGGCACTGAATAATACTCTGTTGTTTGGATGTACCACCGTTTATTGAGACCTCATTTTGAGTTAGAAAATTCTGGGAGTCAGGCAGGAAGAGCAGGCTAGACAAATTGCTCCCATCCTTCCAATCTGATAAGCACGATATTTATTTCCAGCAAAATTTCTCTGGATATCTTGAGGCAAGTCCTTGCCAGGCAAAGGGGGTTTGAGATGAACTGAGACACAGCTCGTGCTTTCTGGTTCGCCCGTTCTAAGAGGACTCAGCACATGTTGGCCAGCACTGTGTGAGGTAGACATAGGCAAGGGTGGTGAGGTGAAGGTGGAATGTCCACTTGCTCTAGGCAGGAACTGGGGTCCCCACACAGGGTAGGAATAATCTGGGGACTGGGGGAAGCAGATTTGGAATTAGGATTTGTAGGGTGTTTGTACAAAGAGGGAAACAAAGTCATTTCTGTAACAGATGATGAATAAACACATAGAGAAGTGACCTATGTTCCACTCAAAGCATTTTAAATCAGGAAGCCAGGAAGCATCTGGATCAAAACCCCCTTCAGAACAGTGGAGAGCAGTGTTCTTCCGAGTTGACCTTCCCTGGCTTCAGCCTGGGTGCAGACTGAGTGCCCTATGAGTCTAAGCTGCTCCTGCTCACCTCCTCAGGGTCCAGGTCATTGTTTGCAATGGGGCTCTTGAGACAGGCATTAGTTTGTGTTCAAGTGTAAGCGAACAGCCCCAAACATCCACAGACAACTATGGATGGCATGGTCCAAAGCGGCGTTGGGAGGATGGGGTGAGAGAGGCGAGCCCAGTGACATCTATCTGGATCAGGACCTCTAAGCCATGAAAGGGTGGGTTCAGGTTCAGGGACAGGTTTAATATGTTAAAATTTAGAGGGTTAGGGTCCAGTCTGGGTTCAGATTTAAAATTTTAATCCTATTTGTAGCTAGATGAATAATTTTTGTTAATTTTAAAATAGCTAATATGTGTATAAATAAATAAATACAAGCAAGCTAAACCTGATCCCAATTTTTCACTGGGTTTGGGCTTAGATTTGGGTTCAGAAAAGTTTTTAAAATGGTTGCATTGGAATGGGTTCAATGTTCAAGTTCGAGTTTGGTTTGAAGCTATGCTATCCATGCACAGGATAATTCAACCCAAACTCTGTAAATTTTAATGTATTGAAACCACACCCAACTTAAACCCAATTTTTCATAAGTTTGAGGCCCTGATTGGATGTTCACAAGCTATTACAGCCCATTTTGCAAGGAGGTGTGACTTTCAGGATGCATACCAACACACTGGAATGGTGCCTGTCATAGAAAAGGAATAAGAGGGGAGTCAGAGAAAGAAGGTAAAAAATAAATGAGATGCTCGTGAACCAGCAATTACAGTGTCAATCAGCTGAGGATTGTGGTATCTGAACTCCTCATCATTAGTACAAGAACATTTTTGTAAGCAACAAAAATTTTGTCTAAATAGAATTCCTCAAACCAGTTGGTGAAACCATACATCTGAGTCACTAATGAAATGAGTCCTGTTGGCAGGGTAAGGGCCCTAAGGGGGACCCTGATGTCTTGATGAACTTAGTCTCCTTTGATATAGAAGAGAGAGTAGGATGAGGCAGTAGTACATATGCCCACAGGGCGTCTTTCGGAGGAAGCTGTCCTGTAAGGCAATTAGGAGTGGTAGGGACTGGGGTAAAGTGAAGAGCACAGGTCCTTCTTCAGGCAGGCAGTGTCTGCATCTTCTCATCAGCTAATAATTGCTATTTTGGGATGTGGTTCAAGTACCATGCCCTTAATTATTTCATTGAGGATCCAGTTACCTTGTACTTAATGTAAAATCTTCAAACATTTTAAAACAGTGGGCAGAACAAAGGGATCATTTTTAAGAGTGAAATCCAATCCCTGGGTCACATTTGCAATATTGGACACAGATTATGCTTTTCCAGCTTCCCTTGCGACCTTCACCTGATATCCTATAAAGAATGGGAATGTTTGACCCATTTCTAACAGGTGCACACACACACACACACACACACACAAATCCTCAGTCTACAGCAGCTTCAGACCTAATGTGACTACCCACAGTTTTCCAATAAAATGATTTTAAAGGGTTTTTTTTTGCCAATTTAAGTATATACTTTTGAAATACACACACACATACAAGATTCAAATATATATTTTTATAATTTATTAGGTCTATGTATCTTGCTGTGGGGGCTTGCATGTTGCTATGATGCTGAAAGCTAGGCCACTGGGTATTTCAGATTCCAGCAGGACCACCCATGGTAGTCAGGTTCCTGATGAGCTTTCAGACTAAGACAGACCAGGGAGAGGAACACAACAACCCACTCCTGAAAC
The DNA here is from genome assembly GCA_007922755.1 of Pedetes capensis. Taxonomy (NCBI): domain Eukaryota; kingdom Metazoa; phylum Chordata; class Mammalia; order Rodentia; family Pedetidae; genus Pedetes; species Pedetes capensis. Next base: position 11,063 of record VMDO01018930.1, read on the forward strand.
AATTAGCCATTGAAAACACTATGAATAACAGTGAAGCACTGTGAAATACAGTGCCGGAAAATGACCCCCCCAGGCTGGAAGACATTCAAGAAACAACTAGGGAAGAGTTGCCTCCTCAAAGTAGAGTCAACCTTAATGATAGGAATGGAGTAAAGCCGCTGGGACTTCCTTTTGTTGATGTGACACGACTCAAAATGAGAAGAAATATAGTGACTGCAACAGTGGGCTTAAGCATAAAAAAATCATGTGCATGGTGCAGTGCTGGGTAGCGTTTTGTTCTGTTGTATATGGCATTGCTATGGGTCGGGTTCTACTCAACAGCACCTAACAAGGTCTGTGTATGCATTTAAAGCCACACATGTGAAATGATATATTTATATTTTCACATTCTCATTTTGAGACTCAGTTAACCCTCTCACATGTACGTTTGACATCAACATCTTCCTAATCTTCCTTGGATTGGTCCACGTCAATTTTTGTTAAGAGCGTCATTTCCACATCCAATTCATTTGAGAAATAGCAGCACATAATACCCTGTGAGTGAAAAGGTGACGGTAGCTGTGGTCTCGGCTAGCATTCTGTTAGGGCAGTGGTCATTGTTTCCTGGTGCCTGTGGGTATATATTGATAAGGCAGCCCGTCCCTGATGGCATTTTCAAGGCATGCCGCAGTTGTAGATTCACAGTAAATCCTGGAGGCTCAGCCCTGTGAGGCCAGACCTCTAGAGGTCATAGAAAAGGGTGCATTTAATGTCTTTTTCTCTTCTTAACAATTTGGTAGACTTCATAAATTTCCAAATCCAGTATCACCAGAGTTTACTTCTGCTGAAATATTTTCTCCAGACCTTATTGTCAAAATGATGTCCTGGCCATGGTACCCCACAGTGTTAGGACTTTTCTCAGAGATGATTATGTGGAACACAGACTCACACTGGACACCAACACACTTGTACCTCTTCACATCACAACAGATGCTTTTGACTTCTTGTTTTTAGGTGATGTGGAGTCAGGTCGGACTCATACCAACCCTGTACAACAGACTAAACACTCCCCAACACTGCTACGCCCGGCACGATATCAGCGCTTCTCTACTATTCACAGGGTTTTCAAGGGCTGATTGTTTCGGAAGTGGGCTGCTAGGTCTGTCTTCCAAGCCTACAGCACCTGGTATTCCTAGGCCATCTCCTATCCATGGGCTAATCAGGCCTGACCCTGCTTAGCTTCTGAGATCTGATGAGATCAGATGCCAGTATGGTCCCCTTCTCCCTTTTTGTATTGGAACAATGGCTTGAGTCCTACAACTCCCTGAATCTTTGAATTTCACTCAAACAACACTTGGAGGTAGAAAGTGAAGCTTAGAAAACCTGGATTGTTGGGAGACTTGCTCCACGTGTCAGGGAAAGGCCACCCTCTCAGGGGGCCATATGGCTGCTAGTGGATTCTCACAGCACACTAGTGATGCGCTATGACATGCTCTGTGTTGCCATAAGGCATGGTGATGCTTGAGTTCGTGCCCAGTTCGGGGGGGAATATGAGTCTCCTGGGGACTTCTGAAAATCACCTGTCCAGTTAATTTTCTCTGAGATGCAACTGTCTAACTCTCAGCGTCCATGGGAGGAGATTGCATCTTCAAAGAGCTCTGACTGCTAAGTTTTTTCTTTCTTCCTCCCACCACCCACCCATGATTGAGAGCTTGTCATGCTTAAGATATTCACGATAGCAGTACTGTTTGGTGGGGGAAGGTAATACAGCAGGTACCTTTTAATAAACTTTGATGCAGGTTTATGTTAAATTATTAGGCAAGATTATCACACAAGTTCACTCTCTTCATTTCCCACATCCTAAATCACCTATCCCATTAAAGAGCACTCTGAATGTTGCAAAACTGGATACCTGGCTACTGTGTGACTCTTACGTTGCTCTGTGTGCTTCTGAGTGCAATCCTGTATGTCGGAGAGATCTGAAGCCCTTGCTTCCTGCCAAAACCCCTCTCAGAGTCTCTCCATCCAGATGGTTCTCCTGTGCTAGTGTGGTGGGGGAGCTTTAAATAAAGAAATCCAACACAGACACCATGGGAAAGGGTCCCAGGGTTGACAGATAATGAGGAAGCAGATTTTCCCCATGCAAAGACAAAAGTGCCATCTTCTTAAAATGCTTAATTCAATTTGAAGGGAGAAATAATTACCTCTTCTGGCCAACATGTCGAGATGTCCATAGAGAGGAAAATGGACTTCACCCTCATTAACTCCATGGGTCAGAGCCAAAAGCTGCATTAGCCAGAAAGGCTCCTTCAAGGGCAAGTTCCCCTAGATCAAAGCACACGCTTGGGGGATTACTGTGCAGAGTTCTGTGGGTGACTGGGTTAGAATTGGATGGGGACATTTCTATTTTTAATACATCTCTCATGTACTATGGCATAAGCAGGTCTGCATTTGAGACGAAGGCAAAGCAGGAATGTGACTCAGAGTGACTTTTCAGCTTCTCATTGATCCAAGCCGGTGGCTGCGGCTGGCAGCTCTTCTCCGGGTATTGATCTTGAAGGCCAGTCAGAATATAGGTCCTACAACACAGGACCACCTCCTCTGTGCTGTCTGTCCAGGGCACCCCGACACTGACACCCTGTATTCACTTGTGGTCACAGATAATAGCTAACCCAAGTTCAAATGCAGAGTTAAATGCCTCCCTACACAATGGGAAACAGCCCAGCCTGGGAACATTGTCTCTTAGAAATAATGAGACCCTCCATCTACATCACCAGGGGCACTATTATATGCCCACATTGAAATTGCCTTTAAAAGAATTCTGTCTTCTGCAGGTGGATAAAGGTGGGTGCACTCTTATGTTTCTAAATGCTAGAAAGAAAGCCCTTCTGATGATTAAATTTTTAGTCTGATTGACAGTCCTTTGGCTCACAGGGAAAGCAGGAAAGACAAGACATAAATAAACTTCATGCTGGTTTCAAGGAAGCTTTCTTAAGCCTTCTGGTGTGCTCAGTTTTCTGTGTATCAAATCTGAAAATAACGAACAAGTTGGTGTAAATACGTGCTTGAAGCGATGCTGAAATGGCAGCTGGGGACGTGGAGCAGACCAGAGGAGCCAGGCGTCATTCACCTGCGCATTCCTGGCACCCAGTGCAGACTTCATGCTTCCTAACTGCGGGCGGGGCCTGCAGCCATAGCCCTGTGGCATCCGATCCTGTCAGATCTCGGAAGCTAAGCCGGGTCGGGCCTGGTTAGTACCTGGATGGGAGACCGCCTGGGAACACCAGAAGCTGTAGGCTGGGGAGAAGGACCTGGCAACCCCCTCCCAAAAATCAATCTGCCATTGAAAACCCTATGAACAGCAGAGAAGCACTGAAAATAGTGTTTCCCCTGTTGTACAGAGGGTCGCTATGAGTCGGATACCGACTCCGCAGCACCTAACAACAACAACAACAACTGTGGGTGGAACAAGGATACACAAATGTGGAGATGAAGAAACCAGAAGAGAGAAGCCTGTGGCACCCGAGAGGAAAGTGGTATGGGGTGAGGGCCCAGGGGCTCTACCCCTGGTTGATTAACCCACTCCTGACTGTCATAGATCCCCTCTGAGTTTCAGTTAAATCCTTAATCAAATAAGTGTCTTCACTGCATGGCCTGGGAGGCCCTGGCTCTCTGTCACTGTTAGGACAGTGTAGAGAGGCACGGCAGGCTTGGGGTATGGGGGTGATGGCTCTGCTTAGGATTTTAAGCTGGTCCTGCATTGTTCTGTCTTTGTTTTTCTTTTTCTTTTTCTTTTTTTTTAATACAAAAAATCATGGAGAAGTTGGATGTTGCTGGTTTCTTCCTCTTATTGATCGATTAAGAAACCATCGATTAGGCATGGGGGCACATGCCTGGAGTCACAGCACACAGGAGAATAAGACAAGAGAATCACAAATGTGAGTCCAGCCCAGCCTGAGTTCCAAGCCGCCCTAGGCTACACAGTGAAGCCCTGTCACAGATAAAAGGAAAAACCAAAATGAGCCAGGCATAGTGGCAGACACCTGTAATCCCAGCACTATGGAAGTAGAGACAGGAGCTCTGTGAGTTCGAGGCCAACCTGAGCTAAAAGCAAGACTACCTAAAAAAATCATTAGAAAGCATCAATTAAGGACTGATTCCATACATTAGACCCTCGAGAAGGTGGCCTACGGTTTCAAGGTGATGATGGCAGAGGTTTTCATTGAGGGTCACCCTGCTGAGAACAGAGCCTCGATTAGTAAAGTGAGACACATCCACCCCCCTACCCATGCACATGGCAGCACTGATTGAGCACCTGCTGTGTATGATGGGGCAGTGAATAGATGTCCCTTAGCTCATGAGCAATGATGGTACCAGGTTTTCCCTGAGGTGTTGTAAATTTCAGAGTAAAGGGGTGATCAGGGGAAAACATGGCCACCAGGTGGCAGTGAGACACAATGAGCCTTTTCAGGAAACACTTTGGCAGATAGACAGGAAGGGAGTGTCCCTCACTGCGTAAGACCATGGGGCTTTGGTGCAGAGTGCAAACCGGAACTCCTGGGGAGACAGACTTCGATGCCCAAGTGCTGTTGCCCAGCGATGTGGTTGGGGTCTCTGGGCCAGAGAGCTCCAAGGGGCTGGAACCACAGGAGGTCTTTATAACCATGGGTTGATCAATGGGTAGCAGATATTGGGTTCACTTTGGACAGGCTTTAAGTAGGTAAAAGTCTGCTTCTTGGGCTATGTTGAAAACACTTGGATGTACAAAAGCTTGAGTTTGGTGCCAGAAGGTTTTTCAGCAACAATTCCAACCAGCTGCAAAGGGGCAAACAACTTAGGGGCAATATCTAGGGGAGGGGCTGGGGTTTAGCTCAGTTGGTAGAGCACTGTTCTGTGCACCCTGAGGCCCTGGGTTTGATCACCAGCACAGCAAAAAAAAAAAAAAAAATGGGAGAAGGGCCTGGTAGCCCACTCCCTAAACAATCAGTCATTGAAAACCATATGGATAGCAGAGAAGCACTGACATGGTGCTGGGCGTGGCACAGTGTCAGGAAGGGTTTTTGAATTTTTGTCTTCAGCTGTACCACCCTGACATTTGATCCCATCAGATTTCAGAAGCTAAGCAGGGTCGGGCCTCATTAGTGCTTGGATGGGAGACCACCTGGGAACACCAGGTGCTATAAACTTGGGAGAAGGACCTGGCAGCCGAATCCCAAAAAACAATCTGCCATTGAAAATCCTAGGGATAGCAGAGAAGCACTGACATTGTGCTGGGTATGGCACAGTGTCGGAGAGGGTTTCAACTGTTGTACACAGGGTCACTATGAGTCAAGTTAGACTTGACTCTATGGCACCTAACAACATACAGGGGAAATCTTTGGCTTATTAATTAATAAAATATGAGGGCAATAGATCTCAATTTTATGGAGCTCATAGATAATGAGTGAGGCAGACACACCCACCCACCCGTCCATTCATACAATAAGCATCAACTTGAGTACTTCTTTGGCATTGTGCTGGGCATGTGGGGTAGAGAAATAAAGGCCATGTGTGATGTCTCGTGGGAAATCCTTCTCCATTGATGAGACAAGTCCAGAGTTTGGTCTGGTCCAGATAGTAGGAGTTACAAAGAAAGAGTAGCAGCGAGTGACATAGTTTCATCGTCACCTGGAAGAGTGGGCAGAGGGGGAGAATGCAGTGGGATTGTCTAGGGAAGTGACAATTAAGAAGACAGAGCCTGATCAGTATGCTGGGGAAATATTTTTGAATCGGAGGGATCAGCATATGAAGAGGCTCAGAAGTGCGGGGATCTACGTGAGCTTGCTGAAGTGCTGGGTGGAATGACAGGAAGAAGTTAATGGAATGACAGGAAGAAGTGCTGGATGGAATGACAGGAAGAAGTGCTGGATGGAATGACAGGAAGAAGTTAATGACTGGTGGCCCTTGGGCCACACTAAGAAATGGGACCAGTGAAGGTTTTAATTCCTGGCTGGGTAGACTGTTCTCTCCAGCTGTGGAGAGGGGAAGGGTGGGTGCTGGCACACCTGGCAGGAAGCAGGCACTGGAATCCAGTTAACTGACGGCGAGGGCCAGAGGTAAGACAGCAAAGATGGGCTCAGAGGGCAGTGGGTGAGGTGGGGTTGCAGTCCTGCTGAGCAAGTCAAGTCAAGGCCAAGGGTGTGAGGGCTGAGAAGGTGCATTGAGGAGCTGAATATCCCTGGTGCTTGGTACAGGCATCCTGCAAGCAGTTGGCATCCAGTGAATACCTAGTGCTTTGGTTGTTGTTGTTGTTAAGTGCTGTTAAGTCAGGTCTGACTCATAGTGACCGTATGCACAACAGAATGAAAAACTGCCTGATGCTGTCCCATGCCTGGCACTATGCCAGTGCTCTGCTATTAACAGGGTTTTCCATGACTGATTGTTCACGAGCTGGCTGCTGGGTCCTTCTCCTAAGCCTGTAGCATCCAGTATTCCAAGGTGGCCTCCCACCCAAGGACTAACCAAGCCCGACCTTGCTTAGCTTCTGAGATCAGACAGGATCAGACACCAGGGTGCTATGGCTACAGATGCTGCTATAATTTATTGTTGTTGTTAGGTGCCATCAAGTCAGGTCCAATGTATAGAGACCCTATGTACAGCAGAATGAAAGAGGCATCGTATCTGACAGTGCTGCTCTGCTATTCGTAGGGTTTCCTATGGCTGATTGTTTCAGGAGTGGGCTGCTGGGTCCTTCTCCCATGGTTGCTGTGCTGGGGATTGAACCCAGGGCCTCATAGTGTGTGGAACAAGTGCTCTACCAACTGAGCTAAAGTCCAGCTGCTACAGTGGATATTTTTAATTCATTTAACAGATATTTAATGAGTACTGACTGTGTACCAGGTACTATTTAAGGGGATATGACTGTGAACGAGATAAAGTCCTTGCCTTTGTGGAGTTTACATTTTGTGGGGAGATAGACCATCACGAAGTAGATGATCTTTAGGCAGTTATTAAGGTACAGAGAAAATTAAATTTTGGTGGACTGTGAATAGCTTGCTATTTTAGATTGGGCAGGTAGAAAAGGCATTTCATCTAGAAATGCCATTTTCCAAGAGAAAATCTCCCATCATCTTATCACCTTTGGGCCTTCTTATCACTTAAGGTTCAGAAATACATTATTATTTTTCATTACTTTATCCTTTTTATCACTCCTTTTGGGGAAGGTAACTGAGATAGTAGGTATTTTAGTAAACTTCTGAACGTATCCTGTAACAGCATACAGGAAGAAGAGGTGGAGTTGGAAATGGTGTAACTGGGCTGTTTTGTATTGTGCGCGGCCTCTGGCCTTAAAGAATGGGCAAGACTGGAATAGGCCAGTGTGGGGCGGAGAAGGAGAGGAAAGACATGTCAGAGGTGAGAACAATATAAACCAAAGGAATGGAGATGCCGCGGCGTAAGCAGGCCATGCTCTGCATGCAGTAGGGGTGAGGGAGAGGGACTGAGGTGCATCTCTCAGTCCAAGGCTGGAGTCCGAGAGCCTCAGGGGCTGCTGGAGTGAGTCCTGGGCTCCAACGCCTGGCGAACCTGGAGTTCTGGGGTCCAAGGGCATGAGAAGAAGGGGAACCTGGCTCCGGAAGAGAGCACGGATCCTCTCTCCTCTGCCTTTTTGTGCTATCTGGGGCCCAGCCTGCTGAATTGCGCCCATCCATGCCAAGGGCATCTCTCCCCTTCGTCACCTGTTCACAGCCCAAGCGCCTCTCAAGCCTCTTGGGATGCACCTGGGATGGCTCAGTCATTCTAACCAAGTCCTGAACCATCTGTGTCTTTCTTTGGGCAGCAAAGGAACAGGCTCAGAGCCTGCTGAGTATGGAGAACAATTCCTGCCTTATCAGCTCTCTGGGTACCCCTTACTCCAGCAGCCTGATGCCCCGAACCCACCTTCACGGGCATGCCAGGGTCCCTCAGGAAAGCACTTGCTATTCCTCTCCATATGATCAACCCCCTTCCACCTCAGACCTCCCAGTGGGTCCCACTTCCTCAGGAAGAGGCAGGGAGACAGAGGGCAGGCGAGTGTTCTGAGGGTCCGGAGCACCGGGCAGCCAGGGGAGCAGGTGAACAGGGACAGCCGCTGCAGGCTCTCAGCCCAGGGAGGCCAGGAACAGGCAGCCGTAGTGTCCCCGCTCTGGGCTCTCAGTCCACCGCCTCTGAGAGGATCAGGTGCACCTGCTAGGGCTCTCTTAGGGCATCAAGCCCCCTCCTTCCTGCATGACAGACAGGTTGTGATGTCGATCTTTTCCTGCAGTTCCTGGATTCATGTCTGTTTCTGCCACTAGCCCCTGTGCTATGTGGGGGCAGGGTGTCCATGGTCCCTCTGCCTCCTCTTCACAGCATCAATTGCAATGTGAGGAGTGCGTGAGTGACCCAGGCTCTGCCCCAAATCCCGAATACCCTCAGCTCTCTGGTTTGGTGTGAGAAGTGCCTCCTTGCACCACTGAATCACAGGATGGTGAGAAGTGGACTATAGAGATTGCTGCCCCCTCCAATTGCTGAGGTGCTCATGATTGTCCCTGGGTAGAGGAGACAGCCTGTACCTAGAGATAATTTCCCGTTCTCCATGCTGCTTTTGTCAAGCATGTGCTTCAAAGAGCTCATTATTCCTCATTGTCTCATTCTAGCAGCAGTGCCCTGGGAACGCTTGCAGAAGTGACTACAAACTGAGTAACTGAGAAATGGCCCAGAGAAGGAGGAGGCCTGGCAGTCAGGAAAACCCACCTCTGTTGTTGTTAGTTGCCCTTGAATCAGAGCTGACTCATGGCGACTCTCTCCAACAGAGTGAAACACTCCCCAACTCTGTGCCAGGCACATGTTCTTTTCTATGGTTAATTCATCGTTGCAGCCATTGTGTCAATCCAACTAGGTGAGGATCTTCTATTTTTTCGCTGACCTGCCACTGTCCCAAACTTGATGTCCCTCTCCAGGGATTGGTGCCTCCTGATTACATGTCCAAAATACATCAGACATAGTCTAACCATCCTTGCTTCCAAGGAGCACTCTGGTTGCACTTCTAGGACAGATCTATTGGTTCTTTTGGCAGTCCATGGTATATTCAATATTCATCTCCAGTACCATAATTCAAAAGCATCAATTCTTTTCCTGTCTCCTTTATTCAATGTCCAGCTTTCACAACCACATGATGCAACTGAAAATACCATGGCATGAGTCAGGTGCACCTTTATCTTCATTGTGACATCTTTACTTTTCAGCACTTTAAAGACGTCTTTTGCAACAGCTTTTCCCAGTGCAATGAGTCTTGATTTCTTGACTGTTGCTTCCATGGGTGTTGATCGTAGACCCAAGTAAGGCAAAATTTTGGACAACCTCAATCTTTTCTCCATGTAATAGCTGCTGAATGGATATGTTGGTTGTTTGCACTCTGGGGCTTAATTTCTGCCAAGTGCCCTTCCTGGTCTCCCAATTTCCCAGAGGCTGTGCCTTTCTCATTTACCTCAGTTTTACTGTTATCTAAGCCAGCAGCACTGACCCTCCTTGTCATCTGGTCTTGGTCGTTGACATGCATTTGCTTGTATAGGCCATAGTTCTGCAGTTTATTGCACCAAGATGTTCAACATTTTCTGAGTTTGAATTAAAATGTGTTAATGGGAAAAGTTGCTAAGGACATAACCTGGGCTAACCATTGAAAGATTCCTCTCTCTTCATGGTTGTATTGCACTGTCCTTTTGGGGCCAAGACCGCCAAATGTGAGCCATGTGGAAATAAGGACCCTTCCACTGACAAATTTCACTCTAAAAGAGAGCCAGGCCGGGGATCATTTTAAAAAGTCAATTCAGCCCACGGCTGCCTGGAAACTGGAAGCCAGACCACACGTGTGCCTGTTATGGCTTTGGAAGATTCCACCAGAGGTACACTAAAGATGGAAGTGTGCAGATGTATACAAGTTCAGGGATGTGTCAGAAAAGCAATGCCCAAAGGAGAGCGTGTTCGTAGCACAGGCTCTGGGGTGATGGTTCCAGGCCTCCCTCTGGTCCTCACTGTAGGGAGACTTCAGGCAAGCCAACAGGTTCCTCCTCCTTCACACACAGTGGATGACCTTCCTATAAAGTTCAGAGAATTAAATGAGATAAATGAGTGAATAGCAAAGTTTGTTCCACATGATGCTCAAGAAATACTAAGCATTGTTTCTATTTCTATTGTTCATGGCGCAACTATTTTTTCTTTTCCTAAAGCCGTGAAACCCTCTTGAACTCTGTCACACTGATGTAAACCTGGGCTGTGGGAAGAATCTCCTCCCTGAAGTGGACTATGTTACCTTGTATTGTTCGTGCTGGTAGTAAGGCGACTCCTCCACTCATTCTTACCATTGGCAGAAAGACCAACATTCTACAGGAAATGTGCCCCCCTGGCATCCTTTGTAAAGCCACTCTGAAAAGTTCAATTTCCTAAAAGTTTCAGAAGCCCATTAACTTTAGGAGAGTTTTTAACTGACTTTTTTCTGTCTTTTATTTATCAAGAGTCTTAGGTCTGGAAACACTGCAATCCATGGATGAACCCAGCCAGCAGATTCCCAGAAAAGCTCAGCGATCTTCCTACTATGCCCCACCAGCTTTTGCCTTAATTAAGAGTGAGTCTATTTGCAAATGATGGTAGTGGGAATAAAAATAAGCCAGCTGATAAACTTCTACGAGACCCCGCAGAGAACTCTTCCATGTATTTAAAATTGAAAGCAAATTGCAACGCTAGCTGCAGTTGCCAGGGCCCATTACATGGGCAGGGGCAAGTGACCCTAAAGAAATTGCTCATCTGCTGAAACAGGTCTCTAAGACAGCCTCTCTGTTGGTCTGATCAAAGCTCGGTGGAAAATAGGTTTTAAAATAGGCCAGGGCAGCATTGCTGCTAATGGGGAGTTGAGCAGACTGTGCACATAAGGCAAAGGCATCGTGACTTCGAAATATGAAGGATGAGGGTTTCTTTTAGCTTTCATTATCCCAGCTCACACACGGGCCTCTTTGCTAATGTTTCAGTCTGTTTATCATCATCATCATCACAATCACCACTTTCATTATTATCATTGCATTATTTTTTAGGCACTTGATATTCTCCAGGAATAATAATAGGCATAACATATACTGCATCTCATTTAATTCTAAAAAGAAGCCCTATGGTAGGTCCTTTGATGCTCAGAAAATGTAAACAGTGAACTGTGGTCACAGATTTGTAAGTAGTGTAATTAGGACCTGAACCCAGGTTTGCTGCTTCCAACCACTGTATTCTGTAACCACCCCACTATCTGGGATTCATCTTATGGAAAAAGCTGCAAAATTTAAAATACCAATTTAAAGCTGGAAAGCTGTTTGGGAATTTCACAGATTCTTTTAGTATTTTTCTTTTTATTTGTCTGTTTTTGAGGGACAGTGATGTGGATTGCATTTTACTGGTCTCCACAGCACTGGTTCCTGTTAAATGGTGGTCTTTCTCCATTTCCTGTCCCTGGACTGATCTCTGCCCTTTCCAGCCCCACTTGTCCCCAGGAGGCTGACCCTGAGGGATGCACTCCCTCAGCTTCTTCCCTGGCTGACTTTGTGTTCTGTTTGGCCATTGGTAGCTGCCCGTAGAATAGCATGTGGCAAGAGAGAGATGGGCATTTTCTTTGCTCCCTTCTTGGTTTCAAGCTGAGTATTAACAGCGCCTGGATCCATCCATGCCTATAGCCTGCCAGGGCCCCTTCTCCAAGGTCCAACTCTACTCATACTCTTCCTCTTCCCCTTGTCCCCTCAGGCTGAAAGTTGGTAGCCTCCCTTATTGCTGGTCTCTGGATGCCTCCTCCTCCTATAATGAAAGTTGTGCTCCCCTCTGGAGGTGCTGGTTCTTTCACAGTCTAGTTGTGTAGCGTACAAAGTGGCCTCCCAACCTGTTAACCCCAATGGCAGATCTTCAGGTTACAGGAAAGTGCTTTGACCCTTCACTTCTACCAGAAGACTCAGGGTCCCAAGTCTCCACGTGAGCTTTGAGCTAAATCAAGTGGCCTGGCCCAAACAATTCAGAGTATCTCATTCTCCTCATGTAGAGGAAGGGCTCAGGTCTGAGGGGGCACAGAGCCAGGGGACCAGCTGAATACACTCAGCTAGGAACCCTCGTGGAGAGGTGGGTGACCATTCCTGTTGGGTTCAAATGATCAGACAGGGATAAGACCTAGCACTCCAGGTCACCAGAAGAGAAAATCCATCTGAACATGGACCTCACTCAGACAAAGCCGAACCGAGAGACAGGGAGTGAAGTCCTAGGGACCTCATATGAACCACTGGACCACGTCATACCTGCAGCTATCAAGTCCTAGACATTTTAGCTACGTGAGCCACTATATAGAACCTTTGCTTTTTATTCCCACCTGAAAGCTATTCCACAATGTGACTCTCAGAGAGAACTAGCTGAAGTGTGTACATGTGGAACAAAATAGACTCCTTCAAAATCATAATAGGGCAGTTGTCTTCTGAAAAAACACTTTTCATATGTATTTTGAGGGTTGCCCTTGTATGTCTCTAGTGGGGGTTCTGTAGCCTGCACGAACTCTTCCCTCGTAAGCCAGAGTCTGAAGCTGGGAGACTCTTATGACTGCATGCAGGCTCCCTTCTGAGCTGGAGGCTTACTTCTAAAATCATTGCCATCTCGGACTATGCCCTCCCCTGCTCTGTCTATGGTGTTGCCTATGCACAGCTAAGACTGAGACATATTTTGAGCACTTCTTTTTATGAGCAATAATTTTCTGAAAACCTGTTAATTCATATTTGGGATCTTTTAAAACTCTTGACCAACATGTTTCTTAGCCAAAACACTGAAATTTGTAAATAACAAAAAAAAGTCAGAGTGGAACATGTTTGGCCTAAAGTTCCTGAGATCTCCTGTGACAGACGGCATGATGAGTGTCAGGGAGCTGGGGTACAGATTAGAAGCCCTAGGCCAGCACTTCCCAGGAAGCCATGGGAATGCCTGGACTAAACATGGCATTGAGTACTTTGTACCCCACAGGGTGCACTGTGGCTGCTCTGTAGATCTGTGGTCTTTGATGATCTGTATTTGGATTTCCCATTTGTTTCTTGTTGTAACCTCCACTGATGCCTTCTGTTTATATCAAGTGATGTCACCTCCTTCTGTACCGTTATAACTATTGCCTTGTATATAAGAATACGTTTTCCTTCTGTGATTGAACTTAAATGCAAAGGCTAAATGTATAACAGGCCATGCGTATAATCCTGGCACCAAAACAAAAACAGAAGCAGCAAAAGATACATATTGTGAAATGTTGCAAAGAACTGGCTTACACAATTATGAGGGTGGCTAAGCAAGTCTGAAATACTCAGGGCCAGGTCTGAGGAAGGGCAGGCTGAACCTCAGAGATGAGGAAAAGCTCCTGGGCATGGGTAGAATTCCTTTTCTCTAGAATCTTCAGCAATGTTTTTAAGATCTTTCAGTACTGATTCAATCCCACCCACATTATTTATGATAATCTAGTTTGTTGTTGTTGTTGTTAGGTGCCATCAAGTTGAGTCCGACTCACAGTGACCCTATGTATAGCAGATCCAAACACTTGCTGATTCTGTGCCAGGCAAATGATCTTATTTATGTTTAAGCCCATTGTTGCAGACACTGTGTCAATCCATCTGGTAGAGGGTTTTCCTCTTTTGTGTTGACCTGTCACTCTCCCAAACATGATGTCCTTCTCCAGGGATTGATCTCTCCTGACTACATGTCCAAAATATGTAAGACGCAGTCTGGCCATTCTTGCTTCCAAGGAGCACTCTGGTTGCACTTCTTCTAGGACAGATCTGTTGGTTCTTTTGGCAGTCCATGGTATATTCAATAGACGTCTCCTGCACCACAATTCAAAAGCATCAATTCTTTTTCTGTCTCTCTTGTTCAATGTCCAGCTTTCACAACCACATGATGCCACTGAAAATACCATGGCATGAGTCAGACGCACCTTCGTCTTCAATGTGACATCTTTGCTTTTCAATACTCTAAAGAGATCTTTTGCCACAGCTTTTCCTAGAGCAATGCATCTTTTGATTTCTTGCCTGCTGCTTCCACGGGTGTTGATTATAGAGCCAAGCAAAGCAAAGTCTTGGACAACCTCAATCTTTTCTCCATTGATTGTGAAGTTGTATGCTGACCCAGACATAAGGATTTTTATTTGTTGATGTTTAGTCGTAACCCATATTGAAGGCTATGATCTTTGATCTTCATCAGTAAATGTTTTAAATCCTCTTCACTTTCAGCAAGCAGAGTGGTGTCATCTGCATAACTCAGGTTGTTAATGAGTCTTCCTCCAATCTTGATGCCACATTCTTTCTTATAAAGTCCAGCTTCTTGGATTATTTGCTGAGCATACAAATTGAAGAGATAGGGTGAAAGTATACAGCCCTGACGCACACCTTTCTCAACTTTAAACCCTGCGATGTTTCCTTGTTCTATTAGAACAACTGCCTCCTGGTTTATGTACAGATTTCTCATGAGCACAATTAGGTGTTCTGGTATTCCCATTTTCCGAAGTGTTGTCCATAATTTGTTATGATCCACACAATCAAATGCCTTTGCATAGTCAATAAAACATAGATAGACATCTTTTTGATATTCTCTGCTTTCAGCTAATATCCACCTGACATCAGCAATGATGTCCCTAGTTCCCCGCTCTCTTCTGAATCCTGCTTGATTTTCTGGTAATTCCTTATCTATATACTGCTGCAGTCGCTTCTGAATGATCTTTAGTAGAATTTTGCTGGTGTGTGATATTAATGATATTGTCCGATAGTTTGCACATTCAGTTGGATCCCCTTTTTTGGGAATAGGCACAAATATGGATCTCTTCCAGTCAGTTGGCCAGGTAGCTGTTTTCCAGATCTGTTGCCATAAACATGTTAACACCTCCAGTGCTGCATCTGTTTGTTGAAACATCTTTATTGGTATCCCATCAATCCCTGGAGCTTTGTGTTTCGCCAGTTCTTTCAAGGCAGCTTCTACTTCGTCCTTCAACACCATTGGTTCCTCTTCATATGCAACCTCTTGGAATGGTTGGTCATCTACCAATTCTTTCTTGTATAATGACTCTGTGTATTCTTCCCAATCTTCTTTTGATGTTTCCTGCATCATTTAATATTTTCCCTGTAGAATATTTTACTACTGCCACTCGAGGCTTGAATTTTTTCTTCACTTCCTTAAGCTTGAGAAACACAGAGCGTGTTCTTCCCTTTTGGTTTTCTGCCTCCAGCTCCTTGCACATGTCATTATAATATTTGTTTTTGTCTTCCTGAGCTGCCTTCTGAAATCTTCTGTTTAGTTCCTTAACTTCATCATGTCTTCCTTTTACTTTAGCTGCTCAACATTTAAGGCAAGTTCTACTGTCTCTTTTGACATGTAATTTGGTCTTTTCTCTTTTTTTTTCCTTGTCTTTTAAAGAACATTTTGCTTCCTTCTTGAATGATATCTTTTATGTCATGACACAACTCTTCTGGTCTCCTATCATTTGTGTCTAATGCATTAAACCTATTTTTGAGGTGGTCTCTGAACACAGGTGGGATATACTCAAGTTCATACTGTGGCTCTCGTATACTTGTTCTAATTTTCTTCAGCTTCAGTTTGAACTTGCATATGAGAAGTTGATGGTCTGATCCACAGTCAGCACCTGGTCTTGTTTTGACATTTTGTACAGAGCTTTTCCTTCGTCTCGTTCCACATATATAATCAATTTGATCCCTGTATGTTCCATCAGGTGAAGTCCATGTGTATAGTCTCCATTTATGATGTTGAAAAAATGTATTTGCAATGAAAAGTTCATTGGTCTGACAAAATTCTATCATGCGATCTCCAGCTTCATTTCTGTCACCAAGATCATATTTTCCAACTACTGAGCCTTCTTCTTTGTTTCCAACCTTTGCATTCCACTCACCAGTGCTTATCAGTATGTCTTGATTGCATGTTTGATCTATTTCAGATTGCAGAAGCTGATAGAAGTCTTCCCTTTCTTCATA
>VMDO01018930.1:27157-41069 GCA_007922755.1 Pedetes capensis
GGTGGGTGCATAAATTTGAATAATAGTCATATTAACTGGCCTTCCTTGTAGGTGTATGGATATTATTCTATCACTGACAACATTGTATTTCATGACAGATCTTGAAATGTCTTTTTTGATGATGAATGCAACCCCATTTCTCTTTAGTTTATCATTCCCAGCATAGTAGACCATATGACTGTCTGACTCAAAATGGCCTTTGCTTGTCCACTTTAGCTCACTGATGCCTAGAATGTCAATGTTTGTGTGCTCCATTTCTCTTTTAATGATTTCTAATTTTCTTAGATTCATACTACGTACATTCCTTGTTCCAGTTATTAATGGATGTTTACAGTTGTTTCTCCTCATTTTGAGTCGTGCCATATCAGCAAGTGGAGGTCCCTGGGGCTTTACTCCATTTCTGTCATCATGGTAGACTCTACTTGGAGGAGGCAACTCTTCCCCAGTAGTCTTTTGAGTGCCTTCCAACCTGGGGGCCTCATTTTCCCGCACTATACCTGACAGTGTTTCTTTGCTATTCATAGGGTTTTCAATGGCTAGTTGTTCAGGAGTGGTTCACCCGGTCCCTCTCCCAAGTCTGTCTTAGTCTGGAAGCTCAGCTGAAAACCTGTCTACCATGGGTAACCTTGCTCATGTCCGAGGTTACAGTGGCAGAACTCTCTGCCTCATCACAACACACAAGCCCCCACAGTGCAGCAAACTGACAGACATGTGGGGGATTAGTTTAGTTACAGTTAACTGATTTTGTGTTGTAATCATGTCCACAATACCTCCATGACGAATCCTGGATTAGGTTAGTGTTTGACTGAGTAGCTGGGGATGGTAGCCTAATCAAGTGCAAACGTACCCAAAGACCATCACACCATGTCATTCAGAAACACACCCAACTATCTTAACCATGGTTTGTCAATGCAGATTTTAGAATATGACTTAGTCTGGTAAAATATGGGGCATAAAAAAGGAAGAAGACATTCCAAGATCGCCTTGAAAATAAGTGGTTCTTTGACATCAAAGCTAGACCTTTCTTTTACTACACTGTGGGCTGTTGATTGTGGTATTCAGGAGACACTTGTTGTTAGGTGGTGTCAAGTCTGACTCATAGTAACCCTTCATGCAGCAGAACAATCCCCCCCCACACACACACTGTGACGTGCCCAGCACTATGTCAGTTATTCTCTGCTATTCATAGAGTGTTCAATGGCTGCTTGTTTTGGAAGTAGGCTGCTAGCCCCTTCTCCCATTTTTGCCATGTTGAGAATCAAACCAAGGGCCTCAGTGGGCAAAGCTGCAGTCTGCCAACTGAGTTAAACCCCAGCCTATTCAGGAGGTGGACTGGACAAAAGATCAGTGTCACCAACCAGAGAGTAGAAAATGCTGCCAATAGCTATTGAAAATGTTTGCAACATCTTCTTAAAGGTGCTTTTCCAAGCCCAAGCAAATATCATTTGCTTTGGGTTATTTAAACATTTCTGACTAGGACAAATACTCATCTCATTTTTGCAGGGAAACTAAAGATACCTAGAGAATCCAGAAAGCCAGCTCAGAGTCATATTACCAGGAAAACGGGGGAGGCATGGGAACTCGGGGCAGGCAACAATGAAGGCAGCCTTAGGTAGGAGACAAAGAGGGCAGCCAAAGGCCTTCATCTGCCTGGGGAAGAAAGTCCACAGGGGAAAGTCTATAGTTCCCTAATATTAATCGGCTGTGCCAAACCACAGAATGTTCTAGAACTAGGACAACTATGGCACCCTCATCTCTTACCTCCACTGACACTGTGAAGACAGCCTCTCCTAAGTCTAATATAAAATCTGCCTTCTATCACGAGACTTTAATAGTCAATAGCCCAAATCAACCTACCACCTTATTTTCTTGATTGACATTACATTTTAAAACTATAGTTGCCTTTAAAATTGGCCTTTATAGTTGCTGAGACTTAAAAATTGGGAATTCTCACATGAAAATCTAGATTTTCAGAGTCTTTTATATTGGAAGATCTATTTCCACATTAGAGCAACCTGCTGGGGCTAAGTAGATCTATACCTATAGATACTGGATAGTCAGTGCTGGAGCTCTTATTCGAATTTTTGGTGTGGTCCATCTCTGCATGTGAGTTTGAGGCCTCAGTAAAAGGAGAATATCCGACATGCCTTGTTATTCAGCTTTTGATCTCTTGGATTCTTGGAGCTTTTATGAAGCTCAGCCCTGGCTAATGATTCCTTGTATCCTCAGGCTCAGACTCCTGCAGGGGGGTCTGGGTAAGCAATGAGCCAGCTCCCCTCGGATGTGTATATTTATGAGTGTGCTCTGTGCCCCTCCTTGTTGGTAATACCCTGGCAGGTCATTGCTTCCTTTGGAAAACTTACGCCTTAAATTCTGTCCTTTTCCTTAATAACTGCCTCCCTTTTGTTCTACTTGGGTGAACTAATACAATTTTCCAGGACATCTGTAAAGTTAATTTATCCCTGTCACCTTATATTTTGAACCAAAGAAAAAAATTTAAAAACACATACACTATACAAATCCTTAATTTATAACATAGTGGTGCATGAATTTCATTAATTCAAATGGGATCAAAAGACAGGCTTTGTGTTTATCCCAGGGTGTATTTGGTGAACTGCTTACTAGCCCATCGTTTGCTGCTTGGGGTATTAGATGCGTGTATATGCAGCCTTTTCCACCTGCTGCGTTTTCCTAATTCTTAGTGAGAAAAATTCTACTGCGAAAAGAAATACTTAGTGCATTTAGTTTCTACCCTGAAGAACAGATGGATTACCACTTCTTTTACATTATCGATCAGTTGCACATAATTAATGTAGTGTAATAGTTCTGTCTGCACCGCCAAGTAAAGGCAGGGTAGTGGTGATTACAATTGCTACTGTGGAGTGTTGGGTGTCTTCTCAAGAAAAATTCACTTCCCTGTGGCGACTCACTTCATAAGCAAGTTACTCCACTCATAAAGAACTAATTTTGGGTGTGGAACCAAAGCAGGCAGTGGTCTAAGTATTTGAGTCGATATATTTTACTATTGCTGTTCAGTAATGAGAACTGTGTCATGGACATGAATTTCGGGCCAGCCAACTCTCTCTGCTTTTTCTAGGGCCAAAAGCTAGTCTGCCCTCTGTCACTGACAGCACAGGAATGGGGCATAAAGTTGAGCAGCCCATAGGGGAAGTTAGGTCTTTCTGACCCACAAGCAACCCACTTGGGAGACCTCATGTTTGTTAAATATTATTTCTACCACAAGTGCAAAAAGTAAACCATAGCTCTCCCTCAAGTCTATGTCCAAATTTCTGCATCCAGGATTACAAGATGAAATAGAAGACAATGATGCAATTTGAGGCACAGCTGCACTGGAAGCAGAGTTGTTGATAAGAACAGAATGTCAACCCAAAGGGAAGTTGTTCATTTGTTTCTCTCCCTTCTTCCTTCTGTCCTGTTCCCCCTCCTTTCTATCTTTTTCTTTGCTTTTGATTTAAGATAATTTTAAGCATAAGTATCGATGGGTTTAGTTAATCCTCCTTATTTTTTCCCTTATCCTAATCTCTGCTGCTATTCCCTCTGCCCGCACAGGCACCCACTCTGATGCTCACCCTTTGGTGGTGTCTTTGAGTGGAATACAGTTACGGTTTGTGTGTGCTCATGACTTAGATTTACAACCATCTTCTTTGCCCTCATCACTATACTTTGAAGAGACGTTCCTACCGCTCTTGGCTCTGGCTCGGTGCCTGTGGTCTTTTCCAGGAATGGGCTCCCGTCTCTGCTGCCTTCCCCATCCTTGCCTCCCAAAGGGGTCTACAGAAACTTTGCCAGTACCAGCTCAGTTCATTCTCTCAGTGTGAACTATAGCCTTAAAGGTGGCTTCTGTGCAGAGATCAGTTTATCTGTAGCTTCTTGCCTTTTAAAAAATTACTATTCAAACATTAAAGTTAAAAAAATCTAAAACATTAGATTTTACGTGAGCCTTTAAGTTTAACTTATAAATCCTATCATTCTTTTTACAAATCTAATACATTTTAACACTTAAAGGAGGCTTTTTAAAAGTTTAGTTAAATTTCTCTAGATAATTTAAGCTATATGTAGAAATTGAATGTAACTTCCACATTATTAAGCAATTCATATGCTATTTAAGAAGCAAAAGTATCACCAGTATTTAAGAAAAACTATTAAATCTAATAAACCACTGAGTTATTTTTAACATGCCTGCAGCTGTGGCCCTGTGATGTCTGATCCTGTCAGATTTTGGGAGCTAAGCAGAGTTGGCCTGGTTAGTACTTGGATGGGAGGCCACCTGGGAACA
Source organism: Pedetes capensis (assembly GCA_007922755.1). NCBI lineage: Eukaryota > Metazoa > Chordata > Mammalia > Rodentia > Pedetidae > Pedetes > Pedetes capensis. The sequence goes on from VMDO01018930.1 coordinate 31,455, forward strand.
CCAGGTGCTCTAGGCTTGGGAGAAGGACCTGGCAACCCACTCCCAAAAAACAATCCTCCATTGAAAACCCTATGAATATCAGAGAAGCACTGACAATAGTGTTTTGCCTGTTATACATAGGGTCACTATGAGTTTGGTTACTGAGTCAATGGCACCTAACAACAACAACATTTTTAACATTGCCATGTTATTTTTATATTTACATATATTTATTTTCAGCTGGGAAAAGGACCTGGCATCCCACTCCAGAAGCAACCTTGAAACAATCAGCCATCGAAAACCCTGTGAGGGTCGCTATGAGTTGGACTTGACGGCACCTAGAAATACAAACAACATAATGCTAAATAGCAAATGGTTTTAAAAATCAGTGCTAAAGTACAAAATTAAATTATTTTCATTTTTCCCTCACAACCACATAGCTAGATATTAGTTTGAATCTTAACAGATGGTTGAAATGAGAGCACTGGCATGACAAGACCCTTTGGTTTTTCTTCTCACTGTCTTCCAGCTCTTGAAAAGGTATCATTTAGGGACAAATAATAGGAAAAGCTACTTTTCACAGTGAGTAGTGAATATAAGGATCTCATTGTCTTTAAAGCCTGTGCCACTGTAGTTTGAAATGGGCAAAAGAGGGATTTAGACAAGTGATCGAAGGTATGCAAGAAAATTGCCTTAACTGTTTGAGAAAGATTTGGTAAAGACATTTATTTCAAGAATGTTCTGCTGGAGCATCCCAAGCCTCTTCCTGTGACTGCATCCTGTAGCTGTGCTGTGCCCAGTTTAGCATATGGCGTTGTGGGAATGATGGAAATGAGGCCACGTTTAAGCCTTAATTAGTAGTCAGTATTGATTCTCTTGGATACCTCTTGGGAGAGGAAGCTTCTCCCTCCTTTAGGCAGGTTGCAAAAGGTCACTTCTTTCTGAATGAGAAAAAAAATGAGTGCCCAGGGGGTCATTGGTATTTTCAGAGGTGGAGTTCTTACATACCTTGTTTTTCTTGCTCTCGACTTTGGCCATATGACAGAGATGGGAACAGGGCTTTGAAGTCTCCCTTTGCATTTATGGCTGGTGATCCTTCTATCAATCTATGCTCTGTTGTTACTGTTGTTCAGTGCCATTGAGTTAGGTCTGCCTCATAGCGACCCTATGTACAACAGAAAGAAAGACTCCCCTACCCTGTGCCATGCCCGGCACTATGTCAGGGCTTCTCTACTATCCACAGGGTTTTCAATGGCTGCTTGTTTCAGCAATGGCTGAGGCTCTAGTAGCAATTAAATGCAGAATATGGCAGCCCAGGTCCTGTGGACATTCAGAACCACCTGCGCCTCTGAGGGTGGAGCTAGGGCATGGGGTGTGGGCACAGGTCCTGGGTGGTGCACATCTGAGGAGGGGTTCAGGGTGGAAACTGGAAAGCACACAGGAAGGTTGAAAATACATTTTCTCTCTTTGAAACCATAATAAAGTGAAAGTAAGAATTAGCAGAACAAGACAGAACAACAACGAAAAACCTGGACCAGGTTTTATTTTCTTTGGCAAGCTCTCTCTGAATATAATATTATACTTAAGGCTTTGTCATATTAAATTTAGTTATGTAAATAAGAATTCTACTGATTAAAATGTTGAAATGTAGAAACCTATATATAGCTATGAAGAGCATAGGACTTGGGGACATGCAGTACCCACTGTTGACTCAAGATTTATTGAGTGACTTAATCAATGTCCCAGAACCCCCGTTCCCTTACACATTTAAGAAAGGCAGCCCTTCACCATGGTCTTAGGCAGATCAAAGCATTTATCAGTGATGACATAAACATACATTTCAGTTACGACCATTATTATTAAGAAACATGTTAACAGTGGAGCGTATGTATCGCTATTAATTTTGGCTTTGACACTGACATGCCTACAAATAGCATCATCTCCTGCTCTCCAGGGGTGACCTAGTCCCTTAATAGGTTAAATGCTAAAAACAAATGCAGATAAACCAAAGCTGATTTAGAGTCACATAAGTTCACAATTAAACTTGTTAAGAGGAAGCTCAGACAATAGGCATGGACTTACGTTGTTCCCCTCTGAGTACCTGCCCATGTTCTTGGGTTGTCAAAACCTAGACCACGTTAACTGCAATTTATATAAATAAGCCTTTTCTCTTAGCTGGTGTACACAGAACCTGGTATTTAGTTGATACACCTTGGGAGCAAAGATTGTAATGTATTTACCATATTTATATACAAAGTATGGTAAAAATATGTTGAAAGTTTAATTTAAAAAATAATTATAGTAAAAGACACATTGCCGTTAATTCTCCTCAAAATACCCTGCCTGCTTTTGAGCACACTTACCCCGCCATTCTCACCACTTTCTAAAGCGGATCTGAAAGTCCTCTTTGCTGACTATCTCTAGATCTACCCTCCATCACTTTGTGTCACACATAGCTTCTGGTACAGCAATTTCTGTCACATAAAAACATTATTGTGTGTCCTCATTCACCTTATTCAGTGGATCTGGCACTGCATGACTTCTGGCTCTTCCCCAAAGTCAGTGACCACGAAAGGTGAAGGTTGTGAGTAGATTCAGGACATGAGGCTGTCATGACAGCTAACTAAAGACACTCACAAAAAAGGACATTCAGAACTGCTTCAGGAAGTGGCAAGAATGGTGGGATAAGAGTGTTTGAAGATGGGGAGCATTTGGAGGGGGGTTAGTGGCAATGTGCCTTTTACTGTATTTTTTGTTTAAAAGAACTTTAAAAATTCACTGTAAGTTTGGATCACACCTCATATAAAGGTAAATCTGAGATATGAGGAAAAACCTATTTTCAAATGCATCCTTGCACTGTTCTACACTGTGGGCTCAGCTATAACTTCAATATGGACCAGCATCCTGGCTGGTGGGGAGAAGCAGTTCACGGCAGACCTGCTGTGATTCTGTGACTTGGATGGCTTTACACTCATGTCCCATAAGGCAGGAACTGATTCATGTAAAGAAAATAAAAAGGGGCAAATTTGCAACCTTGTACCAATGAGAATGATCAGACCTGATGAGCAACACAGACCTTACAGTCTCACAGTGCTTTATGGCACCTGAACAATCCCATAGCCCTATCTCCAGCCATCCACAGAGGGCATCCACCAAGCTCAAGGTGGAAAGTGAGAGAAGATGCTTAATGAAGGCATGACCCTGGGTCCTGCCACCCCAGTGAAACCCCGTCAGTGCTGACCTCAGACAGCCTGGACACCTATCTGCTGGAGGACCTACCCACAGGTGGTCAATGGGGCTTTCCTCCTTCTCCTCCTCCCCTACCTCCTCTTCCTCCGTCTTCTCCTTCTCCTCCTCCTCCTCCTCTTCCTCCTCCTCTTTTTCTTCTTCTTCTCAGCCTCCTCCTCCTCTTCCTCCTCCCTATCCTCCTCCTCCTCCCCTCCTTCTCCTCCTCCACCTTCTTCTTCTCTGCCTCCTCTTCCTCCACTTATTTCTTCCTCTCCTCCTCTGCCCCTCCTTCTCCTCCTCCTCTTCCTCTTTCCTTTTCTTCTTCTCTTCCTCATCCGTTTCCTTCTTCTCCTGCTTCTGCGTCTTTTGTGATACTAGGGGATTAGACCACCCTCTAGAATAGATTTGTTTTGTTTTGTTTTGTTTTTCAAACAGAAGACTAGAGAGGGAAACACTCAGTTCAAAGATCTTATTAATATGAAATGCCAGCTGGATGCGAGTCTGAGCACACAGCTGAGGCTGCCTGGATGGAGGGGGCTCATGATGGGAACCTATGCAGAAGGTGGTCTTGGCTGGTGAACTAATGGGAAGTCCCCCCATGGTCCCTGTTTCTCTTCCCCCCACATCCTTGAGGAGGAAACCTATGTCCGCACAGGCTTCCTCTCGCAGAGAAGCAGCTCTCTCATTTCTCCTGGGGGATGTATGCGGCTCCTACACAGGTGCAAGGCTCATTTCCATGAGTGGAATCCCAGGGCCACCACCACGAGCAAAAACACAGGCCTCTGCAGATTCGAAATTAGTGAACAAATTTTTGGAGTAATATATACTTTAGGAGAAGGACATGGCAATCCACTCCCGAGGCAATCCTGAAACACTTAGCCACTGGAAACCCTATGAGGGTCGCAGTGAGTCAGACACGACTCAACGGCACCTAACAACAACAACAACATAGACTTTGGATTCTGATGGCTGAGCAGCTGAACAAGTAGGGCTCTGAGATGCAGCATTAAGGGCTGTGTCAAAGCTGAATCAGTAGACTCAGCTCCCAGAGCCCCTCATGTCCTGGTCCCTACAGATATGGGTCCTTCACGGAAGAGCCCCAAAAGAGAATTAGGAGACCTAGGTTATCGTTAATGGGCTGGGCTTTAGCTCAGTTGGTAGAGCACTGCGCTGCAGTCTCTGAGGTCCCGAGTTCAATTCCCAGCACCGCAAAAATGGGAGAAGGACGTGGCAATCTACTCTCAAGGCAATCCCAAAACAGTCTGCCATTGAAAACCCTGTGAGGGTTGCTATGAGTTGGATACCGACTTGACAGCACCTAGCAACAACAACAACAAGGTTATCGTTAGGGCTCTAGACACACAGGAGGGGCCAGAGAGACCACAGTAGACATTCTTGCTTACCCACCCACCAGTGAATCCTGATTTTATCTTACTGGTAAAATCCTGAAATTGGCCAGGATGCAGCACTCCCATCCGTGATATGTGGCTTCTGTTTGGCTGCTGCTAATCCTGGCCATCTGGATCTTTTCCTTGGCCTCTTTGCAACCAGAGGGTGGGGGTGGGGGAGTCTCTGCTGGGGGGATCTCAGAGATGAGAGCCATTTTGTCACCTGCTTCCTTCCTGCATGGAACACAGATGGAATGCTTGAAATTGCTCCAGTTATCATAGGACCATATGATGACAGCCACGAGGAGGAAAAATCACCACCGGGTGACAATGAGGAGAGACAAAATGTGATTGATGCCCATGTGACATCATAGGTGGCTTAAGACATGCCATGGGACAGCCAACGTCCAAAGCTGTCCTCTGCAAAAGAAATGACTTATGCTCTTCTGATCAAAGACACTATGTGTTGGCTGTTTCTCCTACCAGAACTGAAGTACCCCAAATAACACTGGTACTGTTTGTACCTCTGTTTTATTTTAACCATGCAAGTGGCATTTAACAATTGGTTAAAAAAAAAAAAACAGAAATGGGGGAAAAAGAAAACCACGGTCAATTCTAACCCATCATGTTGTAAGCTGTTTCCTCTTTTCAACACTGATTGATCACAACTCACATGTCACTCATCTTCTTACCCCATGGTGAAGCAGGAAACACATTCAGTCTTTGTTCTCCTTTCCATTCTCTTTCTCAAAATTCTCCAACTCCAAATAAGAAAACAACTCAATTCAGACTGGGCGGCCTAACTCTACTGGATGCCACCTGGCACGGCGCTGATGTTCTGGGAATGTCTGGCACAACCTCTTTGGAGGGGGAGGCACGCTGAAGGAACCTCAGTTTCACAGCCAGATAATCTAGTCACAATGACAGGCAAACCTCCAGAAAGACGAAAATCTCCTGCCACCAAGGACTTAGCTCTGGATGGCAATTAATGCGCTTGCGAGAGGCTTTTCGGTGGCTTGCTGACTGCACAAAAGAGATAGCCTCTGTGTGGATAAGAGGGAGCTTTCCAGTCAGTGCCACCTAGAATTAAGGGGCCTTGTCAAAAGTTGAGATACACACCAGCGCAATCAGGAACATTTGATTTTTTAAAAATATATAAACAAACAGAAAAATAAAGAAATGATTTTAAAGAATGCCTTCCAGGCTCTTTTGATGTCAGGCAAATCTGAAATAGACATCTACCCAAAGACACCCATTCCTTTATTTGAGCCACTGTTATGAAAACATAGCTGGGTTGGAAGAAAAACTTAAATTGTGCTTTTATATACCTTTTCACATTTACGTATGTGCATTGTTGAATTTTCAGCATGCATTTGGTAAGGATGGAGCCTGCTTATTTAGCAAATATAACAATGGAGCATCCACGGAGACAAAAGAGAGAAAAGCATATTTGGGTTTATATCAGTGGTAGAAATTGCTCTGTTGCTAGATTAGATTTGGGCAGCCACAAGCAAGGTTAATATAAACATGTCACCTCCTTAAAAACAAATGATCCTTGTGAAATCTGAAATCAGCTGATTGATTTATTATAAGCAATAGGGACCTTGTTGACTGCTTTTATTGCTGTGCTTCCTAATAAACAGAAAACAGTATTTTCTTGTTACTCTTGCGGATTTGCTTAGATCTAGGTAGCTGTTTTTGTAGATTATGTTTCCTCTCTGTGGGTAAATTAGTCAGTGTGGGTAGTGCTATGCATCAGTAACAAACAATCCCAAATCTCAGTGGCCTAACACACTCAAGAAAAGTTTAATGTTTCTTTCTCACTTAGACTCCAATTCTATCACAGTGACACTGGGGACTCTGCCTTAGGATCCTGGCTGCTGGAAGAGCTGCTATCTGAGACATTCCTAGCTGCCATGGTATAAAGAGAGTATAGCAGGACAAAGAAATGTTTTATGAGATTTTCCCCAGTTTCTCTACCTGGTATAGAGGGTTTTCATTTTGACTGCTCCTTAGAATCTTGCAGGGAGAAAGTGGTGACAGATCACAGTTGCCCCTTTGCCCCCTCATCCTGTTGCCACAGACCAATTGAATTGGAATCTCTGTAGATGAGTCCAGGAAGATGAGAGTCCTTTACAAAATCTCTCCAGAGATGCTAAAGTGCAGCCAGATTTGAAACATGCCCAGAGGTTTTTGTCTGTTGTATTTCTCTTTATTAAAAATCATACAAAATTAAAAGTGAAAAAAGAATAAGAAAGATATTATTTGTCGGAAGTTGAAAAGAAATCACATCAAATTACATATTTTGAAAAGGAAGTAAACACTACAACATCACAAAATCTAGAAAAATTATGAAACATTTTTCCAATTAGCTACAACTGTAGGATTTTAAACTCCTATAGTCCCAATTCATTTTTAGCTACATATTCTTTGACTCTGAATTTAGGACATAGATTTTTGTCATATAAATTTCCATAGAAGGAATACAAACCAATTTGGCCTGTAGATTACCAAACTTAATATGTGTTAAAATCTGTTTTATTTTTAAAATAAAAAGTAATTTAATTATGGAAATGCATAAAATGAATGCATTGCTATCATTTTTTGATGAATTCTGAAATATTATGAAAGTATTGCACTTTTCTCACCGACAGAAAATCTATCGTATATCCTCTATTCTAACCTGTACCCTCTTCAAGCATTTTAGAGAGCTACAAAATCAAGAGTGGATTAGAATCGCATGTGGATTGGATTCCCAGGAGAGATCTCAAGAGCTCTCTCTCTGACCATAATCCATCCGCACATGACTCTAATTCACATCTTATTTTGGAGCTCTCTGGAGCTCTTGAAAGTGTATGGGTTAGAATCAAGAATATACGGTACATGTATAAATACATATATACATGCATACATAAATATATTTTTACATCTATATATGTATTAGATACAGATGCATGCATATTGCATATTTATAGCTATCTATATCTCTGATGTATAAATAACAGTGTACACTTTATGTATTAGTCTTCTTGGACTGCTGTAATAAAATACCATGGCTTAAAAATCAGAAATTCTGTCACCATTCTGTAGGCCAGAGTTTCCCACTCAGAGTCTGAAGGGTCATCTCTGGTGAGTCTTTTCCTGGCTTCTACACAGCTGCCTCCTCCTTGTGTCCTCATTTGTTTTTTCCTTGGTGTGTGTGTACCACTGAAGAAGAGCAAGAAAGCTGCCTGCTGTCTCTTCTTACAAAAGCGCTAATCCCATTGGATCAGAGGTGACTCTGTGACCTCATTTAACCTTTCTCAGAGGGCTGGGATTTAGCTCAGTTGGTAGAGCACTGTGCTGCAGTCTCTGAGGTCCTGAGTTCAATTCCCAGCACCACAAAAATGGGAGAAGGACCTGGCAATCCACTCCCAAGGCAATCCCGAAACAGCCATTGAAAACCCTATGAGGGTCGCTATGAGTCGGATACCGACTCAACGGCACCTAACAACAACAACAACTTTCTCAGAAGCCTCATCTCCAAGTGCAGTCACACAAGGGCTTAGGGTTTTGTTAGTTTGGATCTATATGTCCACCAAAAGTTGTGTTTTTGGACATTTGGTCCCCAGGTGGTGGTGCTGTCCTGGGAGATTATGGAACTTGGGGAAATGGGATCTAGCTTGGTGAAAATGAGTCACTTGGGGTGGGCCTTTGGAGGTTTATGCCTGGATCCTTGGTTCCATTAAGCGCTTTTTCTGCTCTGCTTCCTCATTGCAAAGATGTAAGATTGTCTGCCACAAGCCCTGCTGCATGCTGCCGCCAAACCTGTCCTGCCACCATGATGGACTGATCTTGTGACAGTGAGCCCCCAGTAAATATTTCCTTCCATAAGGTTGCTTTGGGGCTGGGATTTAGCTCAGTTGGTAGAGCACCGCTCTGCAGTCTCTGAGATCCTAAGTTTGATTCCCAGCACTGCAAAAATGGGAGAAGGATGTGGCAACCCACTCTCAAGGCAATCCCGAAACAATCTGCCATTGAAAACCCTATGAGGGTCGCTATGAGTCGGACATGACTTGATGGCACCAAACAACAACAATAAGATTGCTTTGGTCACTTTCTCTGACATAGTGACATACCACCTGACCGATATAAGCAAATTGTGGAAAAACACAGATATTCAGCCTGTAACCATGGGTCATGGGAGATTCTATTTTGACTAAGTACTGATGAGCACCAAATCTTCCACTTATTTCCATTTTTTATATTTATTTATTATGGGGTTGGGATTTAGCTCAGACGGTAGAGCACTGCTCCGCACTCTCTGAGGACCCAGGTTCGATCCCCAGCACTGCAAAAATGGGAAAAGGATGTGGCAATCCACTCCTGAAGCAATCCTGAAAGAATCAGCGATTGAAAACCTTATGAGGGTTGCTATGAGTCAGACTTGACTTGATGGCACCTAACAACAATTAATTAATTAATTAATTAATGTGTGATGTTGGGAATTGAACCTGGGGCCTTGTGCATGTGAAGCCAGGACTCTAAAACTGAGGTAGCTCTATAGCTCAGTTCCGCATAGTTTTATACCTCTGATGCTTAGAAGAATATACACAGACAAGTTTCTTCCTCTATTCATTTTGAACATTATTTCTCCTACGTTCCCATGAAGTTAAGGAACTAAACAGAAGATTTCAGAAGGCAGCTCGAGAAGACAAAAACAAATATTATAATGACATGTGCAAGGAGCTGGAGGCAGAAAACCAAAAGGGAAGAACACGCTCTGTGTTTCTCAAGCTTAAGGAAGTGAAGAAAAAATTCAAGCCTCGAGTGGCAGTAGTAAAAGATTCTATAGGGAAAATATTAAATGATGCAGGAAACATCAAAAGAAGATGGGAAGAATACACAGAGTCATTATACAAGAAAGAATTGGTAGATGACCAACCATTCCAAGAGGTTGCATATGAAGAGGAACCAATGGTGTTGAAGGACGAAGTGGAAGCTGCCTTGAAAGAACTGGTGAAACACAAAGCTCCAGGAA
>VMDO01018931.1:0-17809 GCA_007922755.1 Pedetes capensis
AACAACAACAACAACATGGTTTATATATTTAGAATATTTAGGCAACTGTTTCTCTCAAATACTGCACTTTAACATATTTCTACAAGGAAAATGATAACCTCCGCTAAACAACCTAAGAGTAAATGCAATGATATTCAACATCATAAATTTGAAAATTATATTGATGATGAATAAATATCTCTGACTTTATTAGTAAGCTGTTTTTTATACAAGAAAATTTTGTATGAAGACTAGGAAATCACACTATGATAAATAAATGAAAGGAATGTGGAGATTGGTTTTTTATGTACTCTATTTAAACATATCCCCTCCTTAGAAATATTTGCAGGATAAAGAAAAATGCCAAATTTTAAACTATACTGTTAGTATAAAGCTACATTAAAAAAGGAGAGAAAAACTACAAAACCAATTTCTGTGTAAAGTGAATGTTTAAATAGTTAAAAATTTTAACAGTGTTTGTTTTAAACTATTATATTCTGTTAGTTATTTTTTAAGGTACCAAAGATTTTTTCTGATGTTTGAGGGGTCAGGGATTGGAGGCAGGGTCTTGCTATGAAACCTAGGTTAGCTTGGAAGTTGTGATCCTTCTGCTTCAGCTTCCTGAGTGCTAACATTAATAGATGTGTGTCACCATGTCTAGATTGAATTTTTAAAGAAAGAATAAATTCAGCCACTTTGTAAATCAATATGGATGCATCTTAGAAAACTAAAGATAGAACTACCATATGACCTAGCTACCCCATTCCTGGGAATACACGGAAAGGAAGATAATTCATCACACCACAGGGACACCTGCACTTCCATATTTAATGCAGCACTGTTCATAACTGCAAGGGTATGGAATCAACCAACATGTCCACCAACAGGGGGTGGGGACTGAAAAAATTATAGTATATATACAGAGTGGAATATTGTTGTTGTTGTTTTTAGGTGCTGTCAACTCAGTATCCGACTCATAGCGATCCTCTGTACAACAGGAGAAACACTATTGTCAGTGCTTCTCTGCTGTTCATAGGGTTTTCAATGGCAGACTGATTTTTGGGAGGGGGTTGCCAGGTCCTTCTCCCAAGCCTACAGCTTCTGGTGTTCCCGGGCGGTCTCCCATCCAGGTACTAACCAGGCCCGACCCTGCTTAGCTTCTGAGATCTGACAGGATCGGATGCCACAGGGCTACAGCTGCAGGCTTCAGTGGAATATTATGCAAAGGTAAAGAACAATGAAATTATGTCATTTGCAGCAAAATGGATGGAACTGGAGAGCATCATTTTAACTGAATTAACCCAGACTCAAAAAAGAAAAATACCACATGTACTCTCACTCATGTGTGAGAGCTAAATCTAAATTAAAGGGGGAAAATTATGAATATTTTCATATATAAAATAATAATCATTCCTATCTAAAAATGGAAAATAGAAATAGGCCATATAGGAAAGGTGAGGGGATGTGTGAGTGGGAGTGGACGTTAGGGAAGTGGTAAAGAGGAGGGGAAACAATGTGGAGGGGTAAAGAAGAGGACAAACTCAAGATACAGGATATGATCATATAAATACATAAAAAAGGGAGAGGAAAAAAGCTCATGAGAATATAACCCATGATTACATACAATTTTCATTAGATATTAATTTTCCTACTTTTTTCTTTTCTTCTTTAGTTCACATTGTTTTGTAAAGTATGATGATGAAGATTTAAGGAAAATTGATTAATAGTTGGCATAATAGATACAGCAAATGACATTACTCTGTACCCCATTAATATTTGTAAGTAAATAAAAAATTTAGAATAAGTTTAGACTTATAATGTATCATTATATTCTTTTTTATTTCAAATTAAGTATCTTTGTATACTGTTACTTATTTTGAAAAGTAATGATTTAATTAATAGAATCATCATAGTCTTTAAAATTTGGGGGCAAATAGGGATTTCATATTTAGTGAGAAACAAACTTCCAAAATATCTTGCCAATAGCTTTTTAATCTTACTAATACATTTATTGTTCCAAATTCACAAGTACTTTGAAAATGGATCGCAATTAAAAAACTACTTATTTACTACCCTGTTAATGATCTGGAGAGCTCTGATGGATATAAAGAATATATATGTAAAATGCTAATTTTCAAGAGGTATAATGCAGACTTTTGGTGATTTTGCAATTAGAAAGAAAAAGAAAATATAGCTATTCAGAATTATAAATAATATTTTAGCTTCCTTCACTCCATATCTTTCTGTTTATCTTATTAAAGCATTGTATAACTAAGTAACCATATGAATAAGCAAAATGTATATGACTGGCATCAATATGACAGTCATGAATAAAACAAGGCATCACCGAATAAACTCACTGAGCTATTATGAGACTTGTATGAGATAATGCATGTGAAAGTACTTAGGAAATTGTAAAGTAGTAGATAAATGGAAGGTGTTATTATCATATCATATGCTTCTAACTGTACACCAGGAGAAGAATGACAATCAAATCTATTGTAGGACAGCATTCTCAGAAGACAATGGACCTAATACTCTAAAGCTGTTTCACAGGTGTCTTTTGTGTTTGAAACAGTAATAAAAATGAGCAATCTGATAAAAAATGTAATTGTAATAAAACTGACATCCCAGAAATTCTCTCCCTTTGAAAAAAAGTACTTTTGTTTTGTCCCAGTATAATGGAAAATTTTTTTGTTTGTAATAATTGAAACCATTTTACAAGTGACTTTCTCTTATGCATTTATAAAATGATGAGTCAAAAATAAGGAGTCAGAAATCTGGAATCTGACCCTTGTTTTACTTCTAGTTTACCTTGTAACTGTAAGGATACTTAATCTCTTAACCTGTTTTTACACTACAAATGCATCTAAAATCTTTATATCACAGGATTTGGTAGTATAAAACATGTGAACACATCATACTGATCTGGATATGTAATATTTTCAAATATGAACTTTAAAAGTATTTTTTAAATTTCCCCTATCCATACCAGCCTATTAGGAACAAATGTTATTTGAGAATGTGTTCAACAATTTTGTTGGCTTATTATCTCCTAATTGCTCACATAGAGTATTATCCTTATAATATTTCTCTTATTTATGGCTGTCTTGGACATATTGATTAGCAGGACTGTGGATACACAGTACTAACACTATTGAATCCCAGTAGCAAGGTATGCTTTCTATGTTGTTCCGCATCATGCATTCTTTGGTACCTCACAGCATCTCATCAAAACTCCAGTTCCCCAAGCCTGTAACTGCACCACTTCCTGACTCACCTCCAAAACATGACATTTGTCCTATTAGCAAAGAAAATAAAATCACTTCTCTTGACATAAATGATTCATCTGTTCTTTTTATATTACTTTAACATGTGCTCTAACGTAGTGTTTCTCAAATTATCTTTATTATTGCCAATACAACAAGGGCCTATATTTTTAAAAATATTCAACAAAATGATTAATTAGAAAGGTGAAATTAAAATGGGCATATGACCTTTTCATTGCAGATACATTTTTGCACCAACATAGATGGCGACTACACATGGAATTCATCAGATGTGACATACAGGAACAAAACTGACTACATTTGTGGAAAAAACTATGGAAAAGGCCAGTACCAAAATTCAGAAAAAGACCATATGCTGACTGCAGATCAGATCATCAACTGCTCAAATGCAGATTCAAATGGAACTAAGGTAAATTAGAACAAGTGTATGAGAGCCAAAGTATGATTTTGAGTACATCCCACCTGATGTCAGAGACTATGTGAAGAACAAATTTTCTGCATTAGACACTAACGATCAGAGACCAGACTAGTTGTAGCATGACATCAAAGACATCATTCTGAGGAAAGCAAAAGGTTATTAAAAGACAGTGAAAAAAGAAAAGACCAAATTACATGTCAGAAGAGACTCTAAAACTTGCCTTTGAACATCAAGCAGCTAAAGTAAAAGGTAGACATGACAAAGATAAAGAACTAAACAAATTCCAAAGGGAAGCTTGAGAAGACAAAATCAAACATTATAATGACATGTGCAAAGAACTCCAGAGAGAAAAACAAAAAGGAAAAAATGCTCTGTTTATCCCAAGCTTAAAGAACTGAAGAAAAATTCATGTTCAAGTGGCAATGGTGAAGGATTCTATAGGGAAAATACTCAATGACACAAGAAACATCAAAGAAGATGAAAAGAATACACAAAGTCATTATACCAAAAAGAATTGGTGGATGACCAACCATTTTAAGTGATTGCATATGATCAGGAGCCAATGGTACTGAAGTAAGAAGTGGAAACTGCCTTGAAGGAGTTGGCAAAACACAAGGCTCCAGCAATTGATGGAATAACAATAGAGATGTTTCACCAAAGAGATGCAGTACTACAGAGCTCATTTGTTATGCCAAAAGATCTGGAAAAGAACTACTAGCCAACTGACTGGAAGAGAACTGTATTTGTGCCTATTTCCAAGAAAAGGAATCCAACCAAATATAGAAATTATTGAAGGATATTATTAATATCACAAGCAAGTAAAATTTTGCTAAAGATCATTCAAAATAGAATGCAGCAGAATATAGACAAGGAACTGATGGAAAATCAAGCCAGATTCAGAAGAGTATGTGAAATCAGGGACATCATTGCTGATGTCAGATGGATATTAGCCAAAAACAGAGAATACCAGAAAGATGTCTATGTTTTATTGAGTATGCAAAGGCATTTTACTGTGTGAATCATAATAAATTACAGATAATATTATGAAGAATGTTAATATCAGAGAACTTAATTGTACTTATAAGGAATCTGTACATGGACCAGCAGGCAGTTATTCAAACAGAACAAGGAAACATTGCCTGGTTTAAAGTCGAGAAAGGTGTGCATCAGGGTTGCTTCCTTACACTATACCTCTTTAATCTCTATATTGAGAAAATAATCCAAGAAGCTGGACTTTATGAATAAGAATGTGGTATCAGGATTGGAGGAAACCTCATTAACAACCTGTGTTATGCAGATGACACAACTTTGCTTGCTGAAAGTGAAGAGGATTGAAACGTTTACTGATGAGCATCAAAGAACAGAGCTTTCTGTATGGATTTTGTGTCAACATCAAGAAAACCAAAATCCTTATAAGTGGCTCAAACTGCAACTTCATGATAAAAGGAGAAAAAATTGAATTTATTCAAGATTTTGCTTTAGTTAGTTCTATAACCAATACCTATAGGAACAGCAGTCAAGAAATCAAAAGCTGCATTTCATTGGGAAAAGCTATTGCAAAAGACCTCCTAAGCATATTGAAAAGTATTGATGTCACAATGAAGATGAAGATGCACCTGATTCATGTGGTGGTATTTTCAGTAGCACCCTATGCTTATGAAACGTGGACAGTGATTAAGGGAGACAGAAGAAGAATTGATACTTTGTGTGTGTGTGTGTGTGTGTGTATGTGGTATGGGGGGTTGAACCCAGGGCCTCGCACCTGAGTGCTCTGCAAGTGCTGGACCACTGAGCTGCACCCCCAGCCCATTTTTTTGCCTTTTTGAGACAGGGTCTCGCTAAGTTATGCAGAGTGCCTCTGGTCTCGAACTTGTGATCCTCCTGCCTCTGCCTCCCAAGCCGCTGGGATTACAGGCATGCACCACCACACCCAGCCAAGAATTGATACTTTTGAATTACCATGCTGGAGATGAATATTGAGTATACCTTGGACTGCCAAAAGAACCAATAGATCTGTCCTAGAAAAAGTGCAACCAGAGTGCTCCTTGGAAACAAGGATGGCTAGACTGTGTCTGATGTATTTTGGATATGTTGTCAGGAGAGACCAACTCCTGGAGAAGAACATCATGTTTGGAAGAGTGTTGTGTCATTGAAACAAAGGAAAACCCTCGACTAGATGGACTGACACAGTGCCTGTAACAATGGGTTTAAATATAAAAAATATTATCTTCCTAGAACATAGTTGGGCCTGCAGCCATAGCCCTGTGGCATCCGATCCCGTCAGATCTCGGAAGCTAAGCAGGGTCAAGCCTGGTTGGTACCTGGATGGGAGACCACCTGGGAACACCAGAAGCTGTAGGCTTGGGAGAAGGACCTGGCAACCCCCTCCCAAAAATCAATCTGCCATTGAAAACCCTATGGACAGCAGAGAAGCACTGACAATAGTGTTTCCCCTGTTGAACAGAGGGTCGCTATGAGTCGGATACCGACTCGACGGCACCTAACAACAACAACAACAACAAGAACATGGTTGCCTGCAGCCGAAGCACTGTGGCATCTGGTCCTGTCAGATCTCAGAAGCTAAACAGAGTCAGGACTGGTTAGTACTTGGATGGGAGACCACCTGGCAACACCAGGTGCTGTAGGCTTGGGAGACAGACCCAGAAACCCACTCCCAAAAACTAATCTGCCATTGAAAACCCTATGAACAGCAGAGAAGCACTGACAGTAGTGTTTCGCCTGTTATACATAGGGTAGCTCTGAGTCAGATACCAACTCAATGGCACCTACAAAACAACAGAACATAGTTGGGAAATGTTTCATTCTGTTGTTCATAAAGTCTCTATGATTCAGACATGACTTGACAGCACCTAACAACAATAAAATACAAGTCCACATTCTCACTAGATTCAAATAATATAAAATGACTGTCCAATTCCTATAAAAATTTCTAAATGCATATTCTCAAGTTTTGTACATTATATCAGAAATCAATACCAATCAGTTGATGAGCCAGTGCCAGTGTTTGACCCTGAGTTGAGTAGCTTTTATAAGTGTGTAACACCTCTCATCTTGCCAGGGACTTTGATGTATTATCTCTTCTCCAGTATTCTTTTCTTCTCATTGTTTTCCTTATTAGCATTTGAGTGTGCTGATATTTCCCCTGCAAGCTACCATTATATAGCTCAGCTCCACTTTTCTTCAAAACAAATTAGAAGAGTAATCTACAGTAACTATAAACCTACCTTCTCTTCTACCTCACTACTAACTGGCTTCCATCTCAATTATACCATTGGAATTACTCTTGGTAACTATTTTACTTTTTGTATTAGTCATGCATCTATTGCTATAATGAGGAAGGAGTTCCAAATGACTTTATAAAGAAAAGTGATTTATTTAGCTCACCATTCTAGAAGTTCAAGGGCATAGCACAGCCATCAGCTTGGATTTCCTGAGGACCTCATGGTGGACAGCATCACCATGATGGCACATGCTAGAGAAGAAGAATACTTTAATTGACAGAAAACCAGATTGAAGGGAAGGGCCAGATCTGATTATTTTTTAGAACATTGTATGAGAACTAACCCAGGGGTCTCACAAGAACTATTTAAATCCCTTCTGAAGGCACCTACACACACACTAATGACCTCTCAGTAGGCTTGACTTCTTAAAAGCTCACTACTTCCCAACATCACTGTGAGTGGCAATGGAGGGATGCAATCCAGCACTTCTGCCTATAGCCAGTGTTGTTCCCCCACTCAGGGACCTCTACTCAGATGGGGCCAGGTCCTTGACTCCCATTACAGAAAAGAATTTCCAGACAAGAGAGAGTGAAACAAAGTGAGTTTATTAGTTATGCATAAGGAAAAATATACATTTTAATTTTAAGTGTGAGCACTCAAAGGGAAATAAGGAGATGCTAAGCAAATGATAATACACACTGACATCGACAAGGGGCTGGGATTTAGCTCAGTTGGTAGAGTGCTGCGCTGCAGTCTCTGAGGTCCTGAGTTGGATGCCCAGCACCTCAAAAATGGGAGAAGAATGTGGCAATCCACTCCCAAGGCAATCCCGAAACAGTCAGCCATTGAAAACCCTATGAGGGTCACTATGAGTCGGATATGACTCGATGGCATCTAACAACAAGGACAAAACATGGACAAAGGCATCTCAAGAGAAAAAACCACTTAAGAAAAGAACTGGACTTCCTGTTTAACATGGCAGATTAAAGGCAGCCTCTGCGTGACCTGGGAATACATAGGAGTTAGAATAAGAGAGAATAAAGTCTTTTCCATAGACTGAAGGTCTGGAGAAGCACAGAAACCACAAAGGAGACTGTTGGTTGGTCCCAGATACCAGAACTGAGATGAACAGTGAGAGAGACTGATCAGGACAAATCTCCAGACATGGCTTCCATCATGGGAGGGGAATGAAGCCTTCATCCAAAGATGGCTGTAAGATTTGCAGTCCCACAGGATAAACCCACAGTCTTTGAAGCCCTTGAACTCTTCCAGGGACTTGGTGAACAATGGTGCTCTGTCTGAGAGGTTCAGCATTGGATAAGTTACTCTCTCTCCCATGCTCTGTCTCAGAGGGCTTTTGATTGGTGCCATCTTGAGAGGGAACATATTATGTGAGAACAAGCTACACAGGTACCAGAAAACAAAGAATTATCACCCATGGAGAACCTGGGGGTGATCTGCCACAACCCCACTGTGCTACAAATTTTCAGCAAGTAATTGCAGTTAGCAGAAAGATATGATTCTGATATGCTGAGAGGTTCAGCCAGCAAGAGGGTTGGGAAAGTTGCTCAGAAGCAAGTACCACCCACTGGAGAGAGGAGACAATTACATTTCCTCAGGTGAATGATTGAGCCTGTCAACTCTGAGCCAGAGTCAGATAAAAAACCTTCATCCATAACTAACCACCACCTCCACCTAACAGACTCCAACATTAGAGGCCACAGAAAGAAGCTCCTTTAGTACTTTTTCTTTTAAAAAAATAATTCTTTGGAGTATTTTTTGTGTTGTGTTTGTTTTTGTTTTTGTTTTTCTTTCTGCTGAACAGGGATAATTTCAGTGCCAGGGTGTAGTAGACTTAGTCTTTTTCTTATTTTTGATTGGAGACAGGCTGCCTCTGGCCTGGGGCTCAAGATCCTCCTCCTTCAGCTCCCAGAGACACTGGAGTTTTAGGGAAGCAACTTGATTTCTGCCTCTTTTATTTTTTGTTTTGTTTTGTTTGTTTTTGTTTTTGTTTTTCTCTTTGTGTTTTGTATTTACTATCTTTTAATTGTTAATTTTCATTGCCTCAATTTCCTTTTTCCTAATTTAGTCTCCATTTTTTTCTTCTTTAGTTTGTTTTCTATTTTTTTTGCTTCCCTGCCTTTTACTGTATCCCTCTTTTTCTATTTACTATACTTTAAATCTTTTAGGCTCACTACTTCTTATTGCTCTGCTTTTATTTACCTAATTCTGTTTATATATAATTTTCCTTACCATGCAATCATTTCTTTTTATCTTTAGCACCTTTCTTTCCCTCTTTATAACTTTCATTTTCTTTTTAGACTGTCTTTTTTCTTTCTTTTACTTTACCCTTGAGACATCCTCCTGTCTCCCCTTTTTCTGCCCACTCCTTCACACTTCAGGCAAATACTACTTATACCTTCAGTCTAAGTATTTTGTAACCTCATAGGTTATTCAATAAAATTATTACCATTCTCTGTTATGTCAGCACTGGTGGTCCAGCAGTTGGCATTAAGTGATTTCCAATGTGTTTTGGTATCTTGTTTGGGTAGGTATAGTAACTGTTACAGTGGTTTGTCATCCTTTCTGGGACTGGCACTGGAGAGGGTGATCTCAAAAAACCCAAAACACTCATTAAGAAAACTCCCCAAATTAAACAGGAAGTGATATCCACCCCTACAAATGCACAAATCAGAAACACAAGAAATAAGAAAAAACCAAGACAACATATCTCCTCCAAGAGATCATAATTCTTTAATTACTGAGTCCAAATGAAAATATCAGACAAAGAATTTAAAAGTTTATTTGTAAGAATGATCAATGACATCAAAGAAGACACAAGCAAATGAATGAAGTAAGACAATCAATACTGGACTTTGGTCAGAAAATTAACAATGTAGAAGACAAACACAGAAGAATGGATGATAAATTCAGGAAGAAGATTTATATTTTGTAAAACATAAAAAACAACAGAACTGCTGGAAATGAAGATTTCAATAAACCAAATAAAAAACATAGTGGAAAGCATCACCAGTAGGCTAAATGAAGCAGAAGATAGAATATCAGGGATGGAAGATGAGGGTGAGGAAATACTACATTCAGGTATCAGCAAGGAAAAAAAATTAAAAGAACATGACTACAATTTTCAAGAGCTTTGGAACGTGATCAGGAGGCCAAATCTAAGAATATATGGGGTAGAAGAAGAAGCTGAGATAAAAAATAAAGGCATAAAAACTTTGCTTAGTAAAATTATAGTGGAAAATTTCCCAAATCTATGGAAAGAAATGGACATCCAACCACAAGAGGAATTTAGAACATCAAACAGATATGACCCAAAGAGAACATCCCCATGACACATAATTTAAATGCCAAGATTACAGGACAATGGAACAATATTAAAAGCTACAAGAGAAAGGTGCCAACTCACTTATAAAGGTAAATCCATCAGAATTACATCTGACCTTTCATCACAAACTCTATATTCTAGGAACAGATGGAAAGATATACTTCAATCCCTGAAAATAATTGTCAATGGAGATTATTATATCCAGCAAATTTGTCACTCAAAATGGATGAAGAAATAAAAACATTCCATGACAAACATACACTAAAGCAAAACATGGCCACTAATCACTCCAGAAGATATTTAAGGGGATCCTACACACAAAGGGGAAGATAGTCTTCACTATAAACCACAGGAAAGAATAAACTCCATGGGAAGAACAGACAAACTAAAGAGAACTAAGAAAGAATTAATCACATCTAATGCAAAAAAGTATACCAAAAATAAAAATAAAGGAGAAAGAAAAGAACAAATAATTTATAACCTAATCAGGGAAAACCCCAACTCAACAACCAGCAAATCTTTTTCAATAATAACCGTAAATATAAATGATCTTAACTCTCCAACTAAAAGACATATTAGTTGACTAGATTAATAAGCAGGATTCAACTATTTGTTATCTGCAAGAAACACATATTACTGGCAAGGACACCCACAATTTCAAAGGGAGATAATGGAAGTTGATATACCAAACAACTGGAAACCAAAATAAAAGGTAGTAGCCATCATTATATCAGACAAACTAGACTTGCAGTTAAAACTAGTCCAAAGAAACAAAGAATGTCAATACATATTAATAAAGGGAACAATTGACCAATTGACCAACAATTGTAAATATATATGCACAGAACATCAACACACCCAACTTCTTAAAAAAAAAAAAACTCTACTGGACTTAAAGGCACAGATAAGTGCAGATATAATAAAAGTGGGTGACCTCAATTCCCCATCCTCATCAATAAATAGAACATCCAGGGAAAAAAATCAACAAAGAAACTTCAGAGTTAAACACCATAATAGATCAAATGGACTTAATACACATATACAGTATATTCCACCCAAGATCTACAGAATGGCATTTTTCTCAGCAGCATATGGAACATTCTCTAAAATAGATCTCATTTTAGGCCACAAATCAAGTCTGAACAAATACAGAAAAATCAAAATAGTTTCTTGTATCTTATCAGACCATTAGTGGAATAAAACTAGAAATGAATAACAAGAGATATTACAGATAATATATAAATACATGGAAAATGAAGAATACACTCTTAAATGACCACTGGGTACTTGATGAAGTCAGAGAAGAAATTTAAAAATTCCTAGAATCAAATGAAAATGAAAACACAACTTACCAGAACCTTTGGGATACAGCAAAGGTAGTGTGAAGAGGAAAATTTATAGTGATGAGTGTATATTTAAAAAAAATAGAGCAAGAGCAAACAAACAACTTAAGGATGTACCTCACGCTCTTAGAGAAGAAAAAACAAAACCCAAAAACAGTAGGCAGAAAGAAATAATAAAGATTGGAGCAGAAATTAATGAACTGGAGGCTAAAAGAACAATGAAAAGAATTGATGAAACAAAAAGATGGTTCTTTGAAAAGAAAAACAAAATTGACAAATCCATATTAAAACTAACCGAAGGAAAGAGAGAGAAGACTCAGATCAAGAAAATTAGAGATGAAAAGGGTAACATTAAAACAGATATAACAGTAAAATCCAGACAATCATTAGGGAATACTTTCCAAAAAACTGGAAAACGTAGCTGAGAAGGATAAATTCCTAGACACATATGACCTGCCAAATTAAGTCGAGGATAGAAACTCAAACACACCTATAAAAAGCAGTGAGATCAAAGTAGTAATAATGTCTCAACAAAGAAGAGCCCAGGACCTGATGGAGTCACTGCAGAATCCTACAAAATCTTAAAGAATTAACACCAGTGCTCCTCAAATTATTCCACAAAATACAAATGGAAGGAACACTATCATCCTCATTCTATGAAGCTAGTATTACCCTGATAACAAAACTATAAAAGGATACAGCATAAAAGGAAAACTACTGACCAATATCCCTAATGAACTTAAATGCAAAAATCCTTTAAAAATACTTGCAAATCAACTTCAACACATATTTAAAAGATCATACATTAAGATTTAGTTGGTTTCATCCCAGGAATGCCAGGCTGTTTCAACAAATCCAAGACAATAAATGTAATACAACATATAAATAGACTCAGAAATAGAAACCACATGGGCCTATCAATAGATGCAAAAAAGGCCTTTAACAAAGTTCAACATCCTTTTCTGATAAAAAGCCTTGAAGAAACTAGGAATTGAAGAAATACAACACAACATAATAAAGGCAATCTTTAAAAAAAAACTACCTTGACATCATACTAAATGGGGAAAAACTGAAAGCATTTCCATTAAAATCAGGAGCAAGGTAAGGGTGTCCACTGTTTCCACTGCTATTCAATGTAGTAATTGAACTGTTAGCCACAGCAGTAAGAAAAGAAAAAGAGATAAAAGAGATCCAACTTGGAAAGGAAAAAGTCAAATTATCTCTATTTTCAGACAACATGATCCTATATTTAAACAACCCAAAAGATTATACTAGAAAACTCTTCTTCCTGATAACCACTTTTAGCAAAGTAGCAGGACACAAAATTACCATATAAAAAACAGTAGTTTTTCTTTGTACCAATAATGGCCATGCAGAGAAAGAAGTCAGGAAAACCATCCCATTCACAATAGCTTCAAAAAAATAAAATACCTGGGAATAAACCTAAACAAGAAGGTGAAAGAGACCTCTCAAATGAAGACTTTGAAACACTAAAGGAAGAGATTGAAAAAGACCCTAGATGGTGGAAAGATCTCCCAGGCTCACAGATTGGAGGAATTAATATTGTGAAAATGGCTGTATTACCAAAAGCAATCTACAGATTTATTGCAAACCCAATCAAAATACCAATGACATTCTTCACAGAAATA
Source organism: Pedetes capensis (assembly GCA_007922755.1). Lineage (NCBI taxonomy): Eukaryota > Metazoa > Chordata > Mammalia > Rodentia > Pedetidae > Pedetes > Pedetes capensis. The sequence continues at coordinate 13,268 of VMDO01018931.1, forward strand.
GAGAAAAAAATTCCAAAATTCATTTGGAAGCATTAAAAAAAAAAAAACCAAATAGCTAAAATGGTCCTGAGCAGAAAAAAAACAGTGTAAGGGGCATCACAATTCCTCATTTCAAATTATACTACAAAGCCATAGTAACAAAAACTACATGATACTGGCAGAAAAACAGATATGTAGGCCAATGGGACAGAATAGAAGACCCAGAAATAAATCCATACAGGTACAGCCACCTGATATTTGACAAAAGTGCCTAAAATATAAGCTGGAGAAAAGACACCCTTTCACCAAATTGTGTCAAAGGAATCAGATATTCCCATGCAGAAGATTGAAATTAGACCACTCTCCCTCACTTTGTACAAAAAACAGTTCAAAATGGATCAAAGACCTTAATGTAAAACCTGAAATGTTGAAAATGCTAGGGGAAAACACTTCCAGATATAGGCATAGACAAGGACTTTATGAATAGGACCCTAAAAGCATGGAAACAATACCAAGAATTGACATATGTGATTGCATGAAATGAAAAAGCTTTGGCAGAGCAAATGACACAATTATCTTAGTAAAGGGATAACATATACAATGGGAGAAAATCTTTGCCAGCCATACATTAGAAAGGGAATTCACATGTAGCGTACATAAAGAGATCAAAAATTAAACACCAAAAAAGCAAAATATCCAATCAAACAGTGGGCAAAAGAACTGAACAGAGACTTCTCAAAAGAAGAAATGCAAATGACCAACAATCATATGAAAAAATGCTCAACATCCTTAGCCATCAGTGAAATGCAAACTAAAATTACACTGAGATACCATCTCACTCTAGTCAGAATGGCTACCATCAACAAAACAAACATCAACAATTGCTGGTGAGGATGCAGGGAAGAAAGAGCCCTTATACACTGTTGGTAGGAATGCAGGTTGGTGCAGCCACTATGGAAATGAGTATGGAAGTACTCAAAAAACTAAAAACAGAGCTACCATATGACCTGGTTATCCTACTCCTGGATACATATCCAAAGGAATATAAGTCAATATACCATAGTGATACCTGCTCATCCATGTGTATTGCAGTGTTACTCATAATAGCCAAGATGTGGAAGCAACCCAAATGTCCATCAACAGATAAGTAGATAAGGAAATTGTGGTATACATACACTATGAAAGTTTATTCAGTCATAAAGGACAAATTTATGGTATTTGCCAGAAAATAGATGGAACTAGAGATCAACATTTTAGGTGAATTAAGCCACACCCAGAAAAATAAACGTCATGTTTTCTCTCATATGTGGATGTCAGACTTCAGTATATATTCATTATTAAAATATAGAGATCATGAAAGCAGACAGGATTTAAACAGGGAAAGATAATGGACTAAAGGAGAAGGGGTCAAGAAGAAAGGGTAATAGGAGGGAAAAAAATCATGTATGTTGCCCACAGGCCAAATTCGGAATATACATATATAGATTAAAATACTCACAAAAAGACATGCAAATAGAAAGGAGATCATTGGTTCAGAGGGAGGGGAAGTGGGAAGAGGGTCATGAGAGGGTAAGGGGGATGTTATCATGAGCAAAATACAATGAAATGCATGTATGGCAATGTCAAAATGAGACTCATTAAGTTATTCATCAAAAATTATTCATGAAAAAGTTTTAAATTTGTTTTAAAAATTTTTTTAAAGAAAAAAATCATAGTACACGTCAAATACATGGATGGGGGCTTCTAAAGAGAAAGTCACATTTAAATGTCTGAATAATTACTGTATATATATGATTTTGTGGCCAAAGTACAAAAACAATGGACTGGTTTATCTATTCTACCTTAAGAGATTTTCTCTTTTGTAAATGAAATTCTAAGGTAGCTTTACAAGGTACATTGTTTATGTTTAGAAATGAAAGGGAAGTGCTAATAAGATAGAAACATAGGTCAAAATAAGTTGAAAGAAGTTCCATTGTTTAGAGGATTTAAATGATTAAGTAAAAATATTTTGGTATATTTTTATCTAAGGCACTTTTCTTTAGTAAAAATGAAAATATAAGGTGGTCCAGGAGGTGCATTGTGTAGGATTACAGATCAGAAAATTGTGCTATTAAGAGATAAACATGGTCCATAATCTTGTTTGTGAGATTCTCAGAGAAGAACAGTATTACTAAAGAGAAAGTAAGGTTAAACTCAAAGGTCATATAAAATTTAACGCTGTTGTTGTTGTTAGGTGTCATTGTGTCATGCCCTATTCATAGTGATCCTGATAGAGTTTCCAATAGCTGATTGTTTCGGGATTTCCACAGGAATGGATTGTCATGTCCTTCTCCCACATTTGCAGTGCTGGGAATCAAACTCAAGACCTCAGGGACTACAAAGCAGCGTTCAACCAACTGAGCTAAATCCCAGCCCTATTTGACCCTTGTTGCTGTTGTTGTTAGGTGCTGTGGAGTCAGTATCCAAAGCATAGCAACCCTGCATACAAGAGGTGAAACACTATGGTCAGTGCTTCTCTGCTGTTCATAGGGTTTTCAATGGTGGATTGATTTTGGGGAGTGGGTTTCCAGGTCTGTTTCCCAAGCCTACAGAATCTGGTGTTCCCGGGCAGTCTCCCATCCAAGTACTAACCAGGCCCAACCCTGCTTAGCTTCTGAGATCTGATGAGATCAGATGCCGCAGGGCTACAGCTACAGGCTATTTGACCCTAGATATGGCTTATTTTAATATCTTCATTTGAAATATCTCCCAAAATCAAGGTCTCCATGCAGTCAATCTTCACAGTGGTTTTCATGGTAGTTGTGTTGAAATTCTTGACTCTCAGCCAGTGAAACTTAAACCAAATCCTGAAGTAAGGACTCTTTCCCATGCCCTGTTAATTTTCCCTGTCTTTCTATCCTTCCTCCCATCACCACCACTGAGGACCAAGTTTCTGACATGTGAATTCTTAGAATAAAAGCTCAAACATTATTGAAACTATAGCACACTCCATTGGACATCTGGCAACAACTAAGATTATTTTATATGTTGCAGTAGAGGGATCCTACTGGCATCTAGATGGTAGAGGCCAGAGATGCCATTAAATCTCCCACAAATACAAGGACAACCTTTCAAATAAAGAATTACCTAGTACAAAATGTGCTGAAATTGAGAGCCCCTGTTCTAAAAGTGAGGGCCTCCTTTCAATCCTCATACACCTTGAAGTTTTCCAGGATTTGACACTTAATTCCAGATTCAAAAGGCTGGGTGGCAACATCTACTTGTTGTTAATTGTTGTTAGGTGTCATTGAGTAGGGTCCAACTCATAGCAACCCTATGTACAACAAAATGAAACACTCCCTGACACTGTGCCAGCCACATGATCTTGTTTTTATGTTTAAGCCCATTGTTGCAGACCCTGTGCCAATCCATCTAGTTGAGTGTTTTCCTTTTTTCAATGACCCACTACTGTCCCAATTGTGATGTCCTTCTCCAGGGATTGGTCCTTCCTGACAACATGTGCAAAATACATCAGATTCAGTCTATCCATCCTTGTTTCCAAGGAGCACTCTGGTTACACCTCTTCTAGGGCAGATTTGTTGGTTCTTTTGGAAGTCCATGATATATTAAACATTCATCTCTAGTACCAGAATTCAAAAGCATCAATTCTTCTCCTCTTTCCCTTATTCAATGTCTATACCTTTCATAAGCATATTATAAAACTGAAAATACCACGGCATGAGTCAGGTACACCTTCATCTTCAATGTGATGTCTTTACTATTTTTTAAAACTTTAAAGAGGTCTTTTGCAACAGCCTTTCCCAGTGCAATTCATCTTTTGATTCTTTTACTGCTGCTTCCAAGGGTGTTGATTGTAGAATCAAATAAAAGATCCAATTGGCTGAGTTCAAAATCATACTCTGGAGTTCCAGCTAACACATAACAGGAAGAAAGAGTATCTGCATCACTTTGATTCTCTATTTTCTCTCTACCTGGAAATTTCTCTCTTCCTGATATTCAGATGATGGATAAACAAAAATGATGGAAGTCAACTATAATATTCCAAACCAAATATACATTTCCCCAGGTCTTCTATTCCTAACTCATTGAAATGGTATAAAATCACAGAGTTGTCCACATCAAACCTAAATTCGTTTCTTTCTTTCCTTGACCAAGCTATGATCATTCTACTTGCCATTACCTCAAATCCGCTCAGTTCTCTTTATTCCAAATGAAAATATCATCAGTCACTATCATCAGAGACTAAGGTCTCTGTATGTGTTTAGTGGTGATTTATTTATTTATTTTTGAGACAAGGTCTCACTCTGTAGCACAAGCTACCCTGGAACTCACTATGTAGCCCAGGCTGACCTTGTACTCACATTGATCTTCTGCCTCAGCCTCCAGAGTGTTAGAGTTACAGGTGTGTACCACCATCCCCAACTTGGTGAAGTCAGTTTCTTACAAGAAGCATATCATTGGTTTTGTTCTTCTTGTTGTTTTACTCCATTCAGCAAGTCTATCTTTTCATTAGAGAATTCAATCTGCTTACATTCCAAGTTATCACCAATTGTCATTTTGTTA
>VMDO01018931.1:17909-41075 GCA_007922755.1 Pedetes capensis
AAGCCGCTGGGATTACAAGTGTGCCACCACGCCTGGCTTATTTCTATGCGTTTTAATGATAGTAGTTGTCATTCACTTCCAGATGTAAGACTCCCTTAAGCATCTTAGAAGCCCAGTTTAGGGATAATGAATCCCTTAGTTGTTGTTTGTGTTTGGAAGTTTTTATTTTTCCTTCATTTCTGAAAATATATTGTTTTTTTTCCTTATGTAGTCTATAATTGTAATTTTTAGAATTTTAGAATATAAGAATATCTCTGGCACCCAATAGTTCCTGATATGTGGTATAATGAATGAATGCTAAGTAAATCCACAAAAAGTATTATCTGAAATAAGTGTCATTATTCTCATTTTATAGCTGTAGAATCAAAGCCAGGAAAGGTAAAGAAACTTCTCTGGTTTTAGGTAGCTACTTAATGGTGGAACTAGGACTAGCTGGACGGTTTGACTATAGAAATAGTTCTTTCACCCAGAGACGTATACTCCTAGGCAACTCACAAATACTGTATAGGCTTTTATCATTACGTGAAGTTGACTCCCATCACTATTATTCAAAAAGGAAGGACTTATTTCTAACCCCTAGGGCAGCCCATTAGATAAATGTGCATGATGAACACCACTTTCTTTCTTAGTCTCAGTATTGTACTGGACATTTATCATTTACTTGTCATTAAAGAATTACAAAATGTGTTCTAGACATGATTAGCTCATTAATCTTAAAAAAACCTAGTCAAGGTTAGAAAAATTAATTATCCTTTTTTTATACCCAAAGAACTGAACCTGCAATGATTATTAGGTATGCTGAAGGTCACGTAGCATGCTTGAAACAAGAACTCAACAGAGTTCTGTCTCTCTTACTTTCAAGCTATTCCCACGTTGTTATTAGGTAAAATTTCAGTCTATGTGATGGAATGCAATTCAAACTAATAGTGACTATTCTACTTACTAAGAAACCCCCAGTGTTATTAAAAATCAAAATGTAAGCTTAATTTATACAACCCATTTATTGTATTGATCCTACAAAAGAGGTATGGAGTAGGACCTGATGTTTTCTACAGTTTCTTCCATCTGTATGTTTCCCAGATTTTCTACAAGTATTGTCCCATGACACTAGCTGAATGCTTTATTTGGTTTTTATGTCTGAATATAATTCAATAAAATCATTAAGAATATTAATGTGAATTATTATGATAGCACAAAGGTATTGATGAAGTAGTTGAGTGTGTGATTTACAATCTCTCAGATCGAAATTCCAGCTCTGCCACATGTTAGGTTTGTATCCCTAAATTAGTACTTTAAATTTCCCTAATCTCAGCTTTTTTCTCAGGTAAAACATACAGTATAGTACCTATCAGAGATTCTTTTGAATATTATTGACATTGTGCTTTTTCAGAACCAAGCATTCAGTCAGCTCTCTGTAATAAATGACTCTGTTATATTTTTATTATATCACTATTACTATTATTATTAAAATAAGAATCTGTGATTATTTGACATAGACAGAATAAGAATTTACAATTCATTATTTTCAGAAAATGTGTTGAAAACTATACCGTGTAAATATATGGGGAGTAAGTGTTCAGCTTCCTGGTGAGCAAGTTGCTTTTGATCACTTGATATTAAGTACAAGCACCCATTTGTTTTCAGTTGTATACTTTGTATATGATTTGAATGTCTTAATGCAGCAGGGCTTACTATTGATAACAATATTTACCATTTACTTCAAGTAACCACAGTCACATCAAGGCATAAAACACATTTTTATTTATAGTAATTATTTTTTCCAATTTTAAGTGACTCTTTTCATCTATTTGAACTTTCACAGGTTTTCACTTTGGAATCAAACTTAGTCTTTAAAATAATTGAACTAAAACCAACTCAAACCAGATTTGAGGTAAGATTACAGGGAAACTCCAAGGAGCCCCAATTACAATGGATCATGTGAAATCTCACAGGAATGAAGCACTCTGGGCAAATTTCTCTCTCACACAGTACATGGCATTTCGTGCCTGCTTATGTGTGGGCGGATGTGCAAGTTTATGTTTGTGGATTCCATTCATATTTGTGAATCCAGCTTTATCAGACAGTGTTCAGCTTTTGCTTGTGTTTTTCATGTATCTTTGTGTCGTCAATTCATCAAGTTTATCCTAACCTCACCATTACCTTTCAATTCCAGTACGTAACACCGTCCAACTATTGAATAACTGGAGGTTGGTTTCAAGTTTCTTGGACACTGCTATTGAATGAATTTTTGTATTTCCTCAAAATTTATATATTTGGCCCTGATGCCAAATATGGCAATATTAGAACATGAGACTTTGAGGTCATCTATGTGGACCCCCCATGATAGGATTACTGACCTTACAAGGAGATAGAGAGGCCAGAGCAGTTTCTCCCTATACTGTATGAGCATACAGTGAGAAGACAGTTGTCTGTGAAACAGGAGGAAGGCCCTCACACAAACTCAACCATACTTATAGCCTGATTTGGGCCACCAGAACCATGTTAAATAGATATTTGTTGTTCAAACCAGCAATTTAGGGTGTTCTGTTATAGTAACCTAACTAAATAATCTGATGACATAAATGGCTAGTTTTTTCTTCCCTAGTGGGAATCTATATTCAAAATGTGGTGTCATCTGTAAATGGAACTTCATCCAGTGTGGCATCATCTCTAATATGAGAAGTGTAGCAGTGAAGAAAGGATGACTGTCTCTACTAGTGGTAGGTAAAGTAACAACATAAATAAAGTGGGTTTTTGTTTGTCTATTTGTGTTGTAACTATTTCTAACAAAACCATTGTGTACTTCTTGCATGAACATCTGGTCTCTCCAGTTTTCTATAGTTCTAACAAAAAAAATCATTCTATAACTTGGCATCAAGAAGAAATCTGTAAGAGTCCCTGCATCAGTATCCTGCAAATATATACTGGTTATTTCCTCCAAATTTCATGTTACATTCTGCATGGTCCTGTGCCAGAACAGATTTCAAAAAATACTGCTAATAATCTAACCTATATGGTAGGAGCTCATTGAATATAAATACATGATTTGTAACTCACATATTTTTAGAGAAATAGATCACTGTTTTTGCTTAATCACTGAAAAAGTCATAGATTGCTCAAATGACTAATAAAAGTCAGTTGTCTTACAATGAGAATAGGCAAATGTAGTATATCATTGTAGTAGGCTGAACTGTGTTCCCCAGAATGATATAACCAAGTCCTATCCCTTAGCACCCATCGATATGATCTTATTTGGAAGTAAGATTTTGTAGATACAAAATTAAAGATCTCAAGTTAAGCTATCCTAAATTTAGGGTAGTCCCTGAATGCAATCTGAATGCACTTACAAGTGTTTGCATTAGTGAAAGAATAAGAAAGTTTGAGACACAAAGACACACAGAGGAGAAAACCATATGTACACTGAGACAGAAATTGGAATTAGACAGCCATAGCCCAGGAACACCAGAAGCCACTAGAACTGGTAGATGCCAAGAAAATTCCTCCTAAATACATTGGAAGAAGTATGGCCCTGTTGATACCTTATTTGGGGCTTCTGAATTTCAGAAATTTGAAACAGTGAATTTTTGTTGTTTATGCCACCAATTTTGTATAAGTTGTTGAGGTTGCCACAGAAACAAATACAATAGTCCCTTGGTGTACAATCATAATTATTTCCCCATTGTTCTCAGAAAACTCTCAGAGAAATATACCTGAAATTACATTAAGTATTATATAACTTTAATTATATATACCTACAGGTGTGTAGAATTTTTCTTGATATTTAAGTTAAAGGTACTTTAACTTTTAAATATCTGCTGAGAATAAAAAATAGAAAAATCATTCATTTTTTGAACATGGTGAAAATAGAAATAAAAAGTAGTCGTTAACCAATAACCAAGACTGTGCAACTGGGACACATAACAGGTGTATATAAAATATAAGGAGTTTGGATATGGACTGTGAGATAATGCTACAAAAATTCATGACGTTTTCATATTTTAATTCAGGAGATAAAACTCAGACTCAAATATATTGGCATTGGGGTAGAAATCCCAATATTCTTTGGAAGTTTAATATCACTTATCTTTCCTCTATTATTTCCTCTATTGGTAGTTTCTCATATGACACCAAGGACAACAATGACAAAAATGAACAATGGTCTAGCTCCTCAGGCTATATAGTCTGTTGTTGTTGTTAGGTGCAGTAGAGTCACTGTCCAACTGATAGCGACCTTATGTACAACAGGCAAAACCCTATTTTTAGTGCTTCTGTGTAATTCATAGGGTTTTCAGTGGATGACTGTTTTTTAGGAGTGGGTTGCTGGGTCCTTATCCCAAGCCTACAGCACCTGGTGTTCCCAGGCAGTCTCCCACCCAAGTACTAACCAGGCTCCAGCCTGTTTAGCTTCCCCAATATCTGACGGGATCAGATACCACAGTGGTACAGTTGCCGGCTATATAGTATAGAAAATTTATAATCATCAAAATAAAATTAAGTGGTTTTATCTAGATATTATGTAATTTGTCCCTTTTAATGTTTACATTATGTATACTGTATGCTACCTACACCCATACTACTGTGGCATCTGATTGGTCAGATCTCCAAAGCTAAGCAGGGTCAGGCCTGGTTAGTACGTGGATGGGAGACCACCTGGGAACACCAGGTACTGTAGGCTTGGGAGAAGGACCCAGCAGCCAACTCCTAAAATACAATCTGCCATTGAAAACCCTACAAATAGCAGAGAAGCACTGACAATAGTGCATAACTTGTACATAAGATCACTATGAATCAGACACGGAATTGACGGCACCTCACAACAACTATATGCTAGACACCAGAAGATTTGTCAACATTCTTATTTTTTAATAATTTCCTTACTTTATGTTGACATACATCATCATTTGGTTTTATCATCTCTTCTTCTACTTTTCTTTTCACCAGCCTCACCAGAACTTGTTTTACATTTAGATCATATATCTTTATTCTTATAACTTAAAGCATATGTTTCAAACTGAATGAAGTTTAATCAGAATGGTAAATAAAATGAAGCAGCAGGACAAAGTCAAACACACCTTCTCTTCATTCATCTTGAAGATAACATTTGTGAGGGGACTCTGAATAGGTCAGGTTTTTCTGAACCTCATGAACTCAGGAACTAATAAAAGATGAAGAACACTAGATAAAAATGGTGAATGCACTGATAAATGAAAGTGGAGTTAGCTAACAATTGCTCAAGCTAGAAACAGTTCTAGAGATTTAATGATTTTAATTATATTGGCAAGACTCCAGTGTCAACTCTGTTAATACCACCATCGATATCAGTATCACCTTTCAGCTGATAGAGGGAGAGGTTTTGCTTTGTGTCTAGTAGGAATTCTGTAACTGAGTTATTTCAAGCATTATTTTATTAGATCATATTTCAGGAAAAAAAAGAAAAATAGTAGCATTGTTTTTTTTTCAGCAAATACTTCCAGCTCACTCCCTTTAACTACTGACAAAGTTTAGATCGACTAGTTATCTGAAGTAAAATTGGCACAGCCTTATCTTTTGCATAGGAAATATTGATGAGGTGTCTTAAATTAAATTTCCTTTTCACCTCTGTAACACGTGTCACCCATCTTCTCCATCAGAGTAATTACCTCAAACAACTAAAATATAACCCAAGAAAAATAAGATTTGTACATGCTTGACCTTGGCTCCTTCACAAATTAATTATAGAAAATAGACATTGAAAAATTCATTTGAAAATAAACATTAAATCCCAACAATTTTAAATAATAACATAACCATTTATTGACCAAATGAAGAAATGTGAATTCCACAACTAGGATTAATTTCATGTATTTCACTTCAGGTTTTTTTTAAATAAATATATAACCAACCTCAACTCTGCAAAATTTATGCATAGAAAATAAATTTTGTAACTGTCTTTAACAATTATTTTTGTTTTATGGGACAAATATGTCAGAAACAAAAGCAGGAAAATTCAATTGCCATTTTAATAAATAAAATATTTTACTTTTCTAATTTTTCTCACAACTTCTAAGTATTTTCAGGCATTCTCCTAGATAATTTTAACATCATTTTTGTAAGAATATTTGTAACTAATCACATTCTTTATAATTCAATTAAGCTGATATAACATTTACTTATAAAATCATTTCTCAAAGTGTAGACATTTACCATTGTAATTACACTTTCGATAAGGCTGTTTCATTTTCTAATTGCCTTACCCTGTAATTTTATATTCCAGGGAAAAACAATAGTAATTTTAATACATTCTCATGAAAATCTTAACTAACAGAGAATAATATGCTGACAGAATTCCTTAGAATGTGTAACTACAGCCACTACTTCATAATTTACTCTTTAAAAGGTTTGAAATTCTCTTATGTATTGTTATGTATATTTTTATCATTCCAATACCAGACACTGTCAACATTCAATGAGAATCTAATAAAGAGCAGTGATTTATTTTATATGAGCCAGACTACATTTTAGCCAGACTATATTTTACACACTGAAAGGCACTGATGCTTAAATAGTATTTGAAAAATCACATCAGGCTTTAGTTGCAAAATTATAAAAGGTCACAGTAAGGAGTCTTTTATTTCATAAAGTTGTTTTTCTCTGCCTACATTTCATTCGTTCTCTTACTCAATAAACATGGGCTGAGTTTCTAATCTGTAACTGAAACTGAGCTAAATTCATTATTGTTTGTCAGTGAATCATTCACCATGCAGGCAACCTCTGGCTTTGAATCTTCAATCCACCTGTTTCAGCCTCCTAAATCACTGGGATTGTAGGCAAGCACCTTGACTCCTGGTTTATGCCCACCATTTTCTTTGTTCTACTCCCTTCTTTCACTCACCTGCTATTTCTGTTATATTTTATTCTGTTATTCTTTTAATTCAAATATGTTTGGTGTTTGTATTAATTGAATAGATTCTAGTTTCCTTTCTTAATTATGAAGAATATTAGATATTTTACAGTTTTTCAAAGGCAAATTTAACGTGTATACTTATTTGTTGCATTTATTCATATAATTTTAAGGGAAATATCTGTTTACTCTTCTCATAAGATAAAATATTGGTATTCAACTGGAAATTCACTGAGCCTTTAATTAGTTGAAGCCAAAGTATTTCATAGAATTTTCATTATAAAGCAAAAGTCTGTATAATGTTGTTGTTGTTAGGTGCCCTCAAGTTGATATCCAACTCATAGCAATCCTATGTATAGCGGAACGAAGCATTCCCCAATTCTATTCCAGGCACATGATCTTGTTTATGTTTAAGCCCATTCATTGTTGCAGACACTGTGTCAGTCCATCTAGTGGAGGATTTTCCTTTTTGTTGTTGTTGTTGTTGACCTGCTACTCTCCCAAACATGATGTCCTTCTCCAGGGGTTGGTTCCACCTGAGTACATGTCCAAAATAGGTCTGACACAGTCTAGCCATCCTTGCTTCCAAGGAGCACTCTGGTTGCACTTCTTCTAGGACCAATCTGTTGGTTCTTTTGGCAGTCCATGGCATATTCAAAAATTGTATCTAGCATCATAATTCAAAAGCATCAATTCTTCCCCTGTCTCTGTTGTTCAATGTCCAGCTTTCAAAACCATATGATGTAATTGAAAATACCATGGCATCAGTCAGGCGCACATTCTCTTCAATGTGACATCTTTACTTTTCAAAGCTTTAAAGAGATTTCTTGCCACAGCTTTTCCCAAAGCAATGTGACTTTAGGTTTCTTAACTGCTGTTCCCATGGGTGTTGATTGCAGAACCAAGTAAGGCAAAATCACGGATAATCACAATCTTTTCTGCATTTATTGTGAAGTTGCATACTGACCCAGTTGTAAGGATTTTTGTTTTTTAATGTTGTGTTTCACTCCATGCAGAAGGCTATGTTCTTTGATCTTCATCAGTGTTTCAAATCTTCTTCACTGCCTGCAAGCAGTGTGTCATATGCATAACACAGCTTGTTAATGAGTCTTCCTTCAGTCCTGATGCCCCATTTTTCTTCATAAAGTCCAGCTTCTCAAATTATTTGCTCAGCATAGAAATTTCAGCAATAAGGTGAAAGGATACAGCCCTGACACATACCTTTGTCAACTTTAAAACAAGCAGTGTTTCCTTGTTCTGTTCAAATGACTGCCTCCTGGTCCATATAAAGATTTCTCATGATTACAATTAAGTGCTCTGGTATTCCCATTCTTCACAGTGTTGTTCATAATTTTTTTATGATCCACATAGTCAAATGCCTTTACATAGTCAATAAACATAGGAAGATATCTTTCTGATATTCTCTGCTTTTGGCTAATATCCATCTGACATCTGCAATGATGTCCCTGGTTCCTTTCCCTCTTCTGAATCCAGCTTGATTTTTCTGGCAGTTCCCTGTCTATATATTACAGTAATTGCTTTTGAATGATCTTTGGTAAAATTTTGCTTGCGTATGATATTAATGATATTGTTTATCGATTGTTTCCACATTCAATCCTCTTTCTTGGGAATAGGCACAAATATGGATCTCTTGCACTCAGTTGGCCATGTAGGTGTTTTCCAAATCTCTTGGCATAAACATGTTAGCACCCTCATTGCTGCATCTGTTTGTTGAAACATCTCTATTGGTATTCTATCAAATCCTAGAGCTTTGTGTTTTGCCAATTCCTTCAAGGAAACTTTTACTTTGGCTTTCATTACCATTTGTTCTTGATCATATGCAACTTCTTGAAATTGTTGGTCATCCACCAATTCATTTTTGTATAATGATTCTGTGTATTCCTTCTTTTTTTATATTTCCTGCATCATGTACTATTTTCCCTATAGAATCTTTCTTTCTCTATTGCCACTTAAGGCTTGAAGTTTTTCTTCAATTCCTTGAACTTGATAAAAACAGAGTCTGTTATTCCCTTTTGGTTTTCTGTGTCCAGCTCTTTGCACATTTCATTATAATATTTGATTTTGCCTTCTCAAGCTGCCTTTTGAAATCTACTATTTAGTTTGTTAACTTCATCATGTCTTCCTTTTACTTTAGCTGCTAGACATTCAAGGGGAAGTTTCAGAGTCTTTTTTAACATGTAGTTTGGTCTTTTCTTTTTTCCTATCTTTTTAATAACCTTTTGCTTTCCTCATGAATGATATCTTTAATGTCATGCCATAACTCGTCTGGTCTTCTATCATTAGTGTCTAATGCATTAAAACTGTTCTTGAGGTGGTCTCTGAACTCAGGTAGGATACACTCAAGGTCATACCTTGGCTCTCATACACTTGCTCTAATTTTCATCAGTTTCAGTTTGAACTTGCATGTTGCAAGCTGATGGTCTGATCCACAATCAGCATCTGGTCTTGTTCTGACATTTGATATGGAGTTTTTCCATCATCTCACTCCACAAATGTAATCAATTCGGTACCTGTATGTTCCATTTGGTGAATTCCATGTGTACAGTCATTGTTTATGTTGGTGAAAAATGTATTTGCTATGAAAAGGTCATTGGTCTGACAAAATTCTATCATGAGCTCTCCAGCATCAGTTTTGTCACCAAAGCCATATTTTCCAATTACTGAGCCTTCTTTGTTTCCAACCTTTGCATTCCAGTAACCAGTAATTATCAGTACATCCTTATTGCCTGTTTGATCTATTTAAGATTGCACAAACTGATAGAAATCTTCCCTATGTTCATTTGTGGCCTTAGTGGTGGGTATGCAAATTTGAATAATGGTCATATTAACTAATCTTCCTTGTAGACATATGGATATTATTCTATCACTGACAGCATTGTATTTTGGGGCAGATCTTAAGATGTCTTCTTTGATGATGAATTCAACCCCATTTCTCTTTAGTTTGTCATGCCCCACATAGTAGATTATATGATTATCTGACTCAAAATGGCCCATGCTCGTCCATTTCATCTCGCTGATGCCTAGAATGTCAATGTTTACGCGCTCCATTTCTCTCTTAACAATTTCTATTTTCCTAGATTCATATTATGTACATTCATACTATGTATCACAAAGTTAATGCCATCAACATAACTTGGGAAGAATAAAAGAGATCCAGATATTTCATTCTCTAGAAGAGATGCATTTCACAAGTTAATGGAAAAGGAGAGAAAACATAGGGCAAGTGATGGAAGACAGAGGTTTTTTTTAAAAAAAAAAAAAAAAAAGAAAGAAAGAAAAAGAAAAATCTGCCTAAAAAATGCAAAAAAAAAAAAAAAAAAAAACAAAGGCACCCAGGTGTGGTAGCATTTTTTTTTTTCAGTACTGGTGGTTGAACCCAGGATCTCTTGCTGTGCCACTGAGCTGCACTCCCAACCTATTTTTACTTTTTGAGATGGCATCTCACTAAATTATGCAGACTGCCTGTGCCCTTGAACATGTGATCCTCATGCGTCTGCCTCCCAAGTGGCTGGGATTACAGTTGTGCACCATCATGCCCCACTAGGATATGCTTTTAATCTCAGCATTTAGGAAGTTAAGGGGGGAGGATCCATGTGAATTTGAGGCTAGCCTAGTCTATGTAGCAAGTTCCAGAACAGTCTGGGCTACACAAGACATTCTGTCTCTAAAAACCCAAATAAATAGATAAATAAATAAATAAAGGAAATAGAAAAGTTCATGTGGGCTGAAGACTGCCCCTGCTACCTCCCCAGAGCCACTCCATGCATTGCCTTCATCAGAATCTCAGGAAAAGAAACAGAATTTGTGACTTTGTCTACCGCTGAATGTATATTTTCTATTGCTGGGGACAAAGAACCATTTGGGATTTGTTTACAGGGCCTCCTGGTGAAGGTTTCCCAGTTTGTGACTGTCCATCAGGCATGTCTCCTATATCTCAACTGCTTTTGAATTATTCTGGACTGTTTTTCCAGTGGACTGAGATACTCAGAATCTTCTTAAATGGGAATGGGACCCTAGACACCAAAAAGAGTATCAGGACTATGGGAGAGACAGCCTCCCTGTGCTATGGGGAGACAGAGAAAAACTGATTTCCTAAGAGCCAGAACGGGCTGGGATTTAGCTCAGTTGGTAGAGTGCTGTGCTGCAGTCTCTGAGGTCCCGAGTTCAATTCCCAGCACCAGAAAAATGGGAGAAGGGCCTGGCAATCCACTCCCAAGGCAATCCTGAAACAGTCAGCCCTTGAAAACCCTGAGGGTTGCTATGAGTCGGATACCGACTCGACAGCACCTTACAACAACAACAAAGAGCCAGAACAAAAATGGAGCAGGGTCTCCCATGTTAGTAAAGAGGAGGAGGTGACATAAGAGAAAGAAACAAAGAACATGGTTCTCATTTCTACTTTTAGGGACTTAAATCAATCTAGACTTCTGGATTTTTCCTTTCTCTTTTCTCTCTCTTCATACTTCTCCACATCCTTAGGTGGCAGAACATGGAAGAGTGGTCAAAATCAATTTACTTTTCCTCCACATGCTTAAAGATATCTATAAAGAATGATCAATAAGGAAAATTCCTAAAATTATAATTTTAAACTTCTCAGGTCTAGACTTCTGATATACATATCAATAAAGTTGTAAGGATATGAATTCAGCACAACACTAATTCTCAATAGTGCTAGGTAATGATGGCATGTTGTACCAGTTCATATCTTACAGTGAAAGACCTCAAGTATTCACTAAATAATTAGTCATATTCAACATTTTGTTATGTTTGGGAAAAAGAAGAGCTTCACCTTCTGAGCTATAGCTCAGAACACTTGTTCATCACCATGCAGGAATTCAATAAAAAGAAATCTCTGTAAGGACGTGGAACTCTCAATTAAGGACCTAAAGCTTATGTTGGCAAATAAAAGCATACCTGATTTATACTTAGTATTACTGTTGTACAAATCTTGAACAGTTGGATCTTTATAAAGAAATATGTACATAGGAACTGAAATAATTTTTATTCCATAATTTTATTTGTTCTGTTAAAACACAACAAAAATATAATTACAGAGAGTAGTACTTTTTTTCTATTTAAATTGTCAGACACTTCTCTCTCTTTGTCTCTCCCACATATACACCCTTACTTACACAAATACATGTGTATTCATGTATTTTTTTAAATAATTTATCATACCATGTTACAAGAGCCAGTCTACACACTAGAGATACCGTGAACAACCCAAAAAATCTCTGTTGTTGCTTCAGAACCTAGGTATTTTTAATCAAATAATTGCTCTTGAAGGTTTGCATATGACTACATTAAATGAACAACAAACCTTGAGAAGTGGAAATAAAAAGAGATTTTTTATTGGAATAAATTTTCTTTAAATTGATGTATTTAATCAATAATATAATTATAGATCTATTTATATTTAATGGTGTATATAATGTTCAACTGGTAAAATGCTGTTCTATGCTCTCTGAGGCCTTGAGTTCGATTCCCAGAACTGCAAAAATGGGTGAAGTTCCTGGCAATCCACTCAAGAGGCAATCCCAAAACAATCCCCTATTGAAAACCCTATGAATAGCAGAGAAGCACTTATAGTAGTGCCAGGCATAGCACAGTGTCAGAGAGTTTCATTGTGTTGTACATAGGGTCTCTATGAGCTGAACATGACTCCAGGACACCTAACAACAACAATGGTATTAAAGAATATGTAGGAGGTAGCTTACTTAAAATGCTGAGATGAACATTTACTTTTTGCATTAAATGACTAGTGCTCTCTTCTCGTTTTGACCACTCACTATATAAACATCAACTTTTTAATTCCAGGGATTTGCATATTTCACACCGTATTTCACACATACATATGCACATACAGAGATTATTGCCTTTCATTTCTTATCTTATTTTCCACCAGGTGTGATTTATGTCCTGTTCTCCTCTTCTTCCCTTTGATTCACATCCCTACATATACTTCATACAGGAATTTAAAAGCACCTACTCATTCTGAGTACATGCAGCCATACCACCTACTCATTCTGAGTGCATGCGTCCAACCCTGTCACATCTCAGAAGTTAACTGGTTAGTACTTGGATGGGAGACTGCTTGGGAACACCAGGTGCTATAGGCTTGAGAGAAGGACCCAGCAACCCACTCCCAAAAAACAATTAGCCATTGAAAACCGTATGAGTAGCAGAGAAGCACTGACAATAGTGTTTTTCCTGTTGAACATAGGGTCACAATGAGTTGGACACTGACTCTACAGCACCTAACAACAACAACAACAATTCATTCTGAGAGCTGGGGGTGAGCTCAGTTGGTAGAGTTCTTACTCTACACACTCTGAGGCCCTGGGTTCAATCGCCAGCACCACAAAAATTGGAGAAGGACCCAGCAGCCCACTCCCAAAATAACCAGCCCTTGAAAATCCTATGAATAGCAGAGGGTTGTTGTTGTTGTTGTTGTTGTTGTTGTTGTTGTTAAGTGCCATGGACTCATGGTGACCCTATGAAACACTATCGTCAGTGTTTCTCTGCTATTCATAGGGTTTTCAGTGGTGGATTGATTTTTGGAAGTGGGTTGCCAGCTCCTTCTCCCAAGCCTACAGTGTTCCCAGGCTGTTTCCAACCCAAGTACTAACCAGGCCCTAAGTTGCTTAGCTTCCAGATCTGATGGGATCAGATGCCACAGTGGTATGGCTGCAGGCAAATAGCAGAGTAGCACTGACAATAGTGCCAGGCATGACTCAGTGTCAGGTAGTGTTTTGTTCTGTTGTACGTAGGGTCACTATGAATCAGATCTGACTCCACCACACCTAACAAAAACTCATTCTGAACTCTGTTGCTGTAGCTGACAGAACACTTGAAACCACGGTTCATTTGCTTATGCCTGGCTTTCATTAGCTGGCATTAATACTGTGGGGCAAGAGTGTGAGGGAGAAAAGCTCTGGATCCCCATCTTTATAATATTAAGGGCAGAAGGATTAAGGAAGATTAAGATAAAGGGATAGGAAGGAGAAAGGAAAAGAATGCAGCTGCTGCAATCATACTAAATGCCTGTCTAATCCACTTCATCTAAGAACCAAAATGAAAAAACTAGAGTTTACCTTTGGGGCTACTCATATACATGACTGAACACCAAAAGAAGTTTCCTCAGCTGGCAGCTGCTCCTACACCTGTTTGACAGGATCAAAAATTCCTTCAAAGTAGGAATAATAGATGCCACCCCCATAGGGCATGGAAGGAAATGTAACCAAGAGCAGCAGGTTAGAGGTAGGGTGAGAGGGGCCATGGGAAGAGAACCTAGCCCAGTACAGGGTATAGCTGTTTCATAGATATTTCTAATAGTTTCCTTTCAATAATGAGGGCTTAGCATTGCCACTTTTTATTTTTTTTTAAAAGAGTGCTGCAAACTGACCTAATGTACCTAGGACCCACACAACTCTTGGGATCTTATAGACATCAGTAGCTGAGGCATGAAGGTTAACTTTTGCCTATAAATTCACCACCACGTTATAAGGAAAGCACTTCTCAGACCAAAATCTTCCCACACATATTTTCTTAAACAAATAATAGCAAGAAAAAATTAATACCATAAAAACTATGAATGACCTGCTATGTGTAGAGCTCAGCAGTAGAGCCCTTGCCCAGCAAGCAAAAGGCCCTGAGTTGGATCCTCAATACATCAAACAAAAAACAGAAAGTAAATACCGTGTGTTCTCTATGGAAGCCTCACTCTGGCCATTGAGGTGCTCTAACTATAGCCAATGAAATGTTTATTCAAGGCAGATGCTACCAGATTCCTGAGAAGTTGTTCTCTTCTGTCCTAATGGTTCCTAAATCAATGACAATTCACAAGACAGATGAGAGATCAAATAGGATGTTATCCTAATGTGTAGCAGAGTACAGTTTCTGGCATGACTCATAATCATCTCTCCAGGATTTAAACCACATATAAGCAGTTAATGTACACATCCTGCTGAACAACTCTAATTTCACTATGGAAACTCCTACCACACACTCAAAGAAAAACAAAACTCACAAATAAAATCCATTTTAGCAGAAAACAAAATTAATGTTTAAAATTGTATCAGGTGTGAGGTCTTTTCTGCAATTAATAGCTTTTTCCAAACACTAATAGAAATAAAATTAAAACTACATGCAGATATAACACTGAAATATTTTAGACATTTCACCCAAGAGGAAGTTCATATATTTTGTGTGAAATATCTCTATTTTAAAATATTGGCACCTAATTCAATTTATTTAAAAAATATCATTTCCCAAAATTTTGATCAATTAAAATATTTCAGTTAGATAAGAGGAATAAGTTCAAGAGACTTATTGCCCATCGTACATGGTGACTATAGTTAACAAAGTTATATTGTATTCTTGAAAAATGCTAAGAATGTAGATTTTCAGGGGCTAGGGACATGGCAGTGATATAGCATGTACTAAGCATGAACTAAGCATATGCAAGCCTGCAGCCGTAGCCCTGTGGCATCCGATCCCGTCAGATCTCAGAAGCTAAGCAGGGTCGGGCCTGGTTAGTACTTGGATGAGAGACCGCCAGGGAACACCTGATACTGTAGGCTTGGGAGAAGGACCTGGCAACCCCCTCCCAAAAATCAATCTACCATTGAAAACCCTATGAAAAGCAGAGAAGCACTGACAATAGTGTTTCACCTGTTGTATACAGGGTCGCTATGATTCGGATACCAACTTGACGGCACCTAACAACAACAACAACAAGCATGTGCAAAGCCCTAAGTTTGATCTCTAGCATGTGCATGTGTGCGTGTGTGCATGTGAGAGAAAAGTGAGAAAGAGAAAGCGAGAAAGAGAAGAGTTTAAGTGTTCTCACCATAAAACAAACAAAAACTGTGTGAGGTGTCTTAGTCCATTATATGTTGTTATAACAAAATACCTGAGGCTGAGCAATTTACAAAGGAAAGAGGTTGATTTTGGCTTAGAGTTCTACAGTCCAAGAGAATGATGCTAGCTAGCATCCACTGGAGCTCTGGTGAGGACACCATGGCAGAAAGTGCATGTGAGTGAGAGAGAGACAGAGGGGAGGTTGACCTGCTTTATACCAACTCATTATTGCCATAATTAATCCAGTCTTGCAAGACTCAAGTTACTCTCATGAGATTTAACTCACTCCTAAGAAACCTAATCCACTCTCTCAAGAAAGATATGAATTCAGTCAAGAAGTTCATTCCCCTCTGACTTGAGTATCTCTTACTAGGCATCACCTTGAAAAGTCCTATCACCTCTCAGTGCCATTACATTAGTAACCATTTTCAGCACATGAGCCTTTCAGATATAAACTATATCCAAATCACAGCATGAGGTAATGCATATGTTAATTAGCTCAATTTAACCACTGCACAATGTATACACACATTTCAAAATGTCATTGTGTATATGATATATGTATAATTTTATCTATCAATTTAAGTAAAATAAAATATTAGAAAACAAAAGTGAATAAAAAGTAATTCCAATTTTAAAAAGTTCATCAAATAAAACATATACATAGACAAACTGTTGTTTAATGGTCCCTGTTTTAATAAAAGTGCATTTTGAATAGGTAGAAAACATTCATAAGACTTACTAAACCTGAATGAAGAAATTTCAGTCTGAACATAAAATGACTACTAGCCCTTTTCTGCTTACTGAGTTAGGCTTTTAAGTGTGAGAAGAGAATGGAGGATAGGACATCCTGATATAAAAGAAAGGACTGCAGAGAGGTATCAAAGACCATCATAACCAACAGACAGCTTTCAGAACTGTGCAGCCAGCCGTTCCAGCCATCCACTTCAGACTGTGTGAAGAGCCAGAGCTGGTCCACAGCAGGCCTGCCTTTGTGAAGGTATGCCTCTCAGCATCATAGCAGGAACAGGGCTCTTCATGTGATCACTTCAGGGCACAGTTTGTGTCTGAAAGTGTGCTTACAGTGGGTTTTAATCCTTTAAAAAAGGTGTCACCTAAGAATTATTGAATCATAGTCACTGGGAGTTGGATCTAGTCCTATGCATTTTTAAATGTTTCATGGGCAATTGTGAATCATACTAAAGTTTGATAATCACAGCAGAACAACTTAATTGGATTAAAACTTAACATAAATGGTGGCTTAAGGCAGTCTCTTACCATACAAGACTAATAAAGAGTAGGAAATGGAAGAGAGGAGAAAAAATAAGAAGGGTAGTAAGAAACCTGTATGTGAAAACGAACATGACACAGAGATAAACTATTTCTTCTTCCTTCTGCCTGCAGTTTCTCCTATGTATATGAAGATTATGTGTATATATACACATATATATTTTACATATATAATCTCTTCTACAGGTCCAAAACCCAATCACTCAAATACCATTCTTGTGAACTAACTCCTTACCTCTTTCTTCATTTCTATTTCTTTTTCTCTCTTAACCAAATCTTTCATCTTCCCTATGTAGTTAGACTTATTTTTTTCAGGGACTTGCTTACTCTGACCAACTAATTCCATTTCACCACCTCAGTCATTCCTTAACTCCTTCACTGGTCATCCCTCTAAGAATTTTTAGAAATAAATGTCCCATTTTAGTATTCTATAGCTTGATCATGGTTGTAGCTACACAAGTCTATATATACATCCAAGCTTATACAACTGTATACCTATATACACAGGGGGTTAGGATTTAGCTCAGTTGGTAGAGTGCTGCTCTGCAGTCTCTGAGGTCCCAAGTTCAATTCTCAGCACCGCAAAAATGGGAGAAGGGTGTGGCAACCCCCTCCCAAGGCAATCCTGAAACAATCAGCCATACAAAACCCTGTGAGGGTCACTATGAGTCGGACACGACTTGAGGACACCTAACAACAACAACCTATATACACATTTTCTTTACTCATCCATAACAAAGAATGAAGTTATATCATTTGCAAGATAATAGATGGAAGAGGAAATCATCATATTAAGTAAAATAAGCCAGACCCAGAAAAACAAATTTCACATATTTTCACTCATATGTGGAAACTAGCAGAAAAAATAGGATTTGAACCTAAAAGTTGAAATTATAGGGATGTAGAGTAACAGGAAGTGAATAGCACACATGTATGGAAAATGTCATAAGTGAAACCTCTAACTTTGTATAATAAATATACACTAATCAAAATAAAAATAAAAAAAGAAGTTGGTCATAGTGGCACTTGACTGTAACCCCAGATACTGGGGAGGACAAGGCATGAGGATCATGAAGTTGAGGCCAGAGGCAGCCTGTGCAATTTAGCAAGACCCTGATTCAAAATTTAAAAAAAAAAATTAAAAGTGAAGGTTGTGGAGACTCAGCTTAGCAGTAGAGCACTTGCAATCTGTGTGTGAGGCCCTGGATTCAACCCCTGGTATCACAATAAATAAATAAACCAACTAACAAGTAAATAAAATAAAAATGTACACCTAATGAGATAAATTTTATTACATGTAAAGTATGTCTAAATAAATTTCACTTTAAAGATAAACTGCATTTCAAAAAATACTATTTTTAGATATACAAATAAAAAGAGGCAAGTAGAAGCAAAATAAATTGTGGGTACAAATTTTAGGAGGCTTATCAAAATTGTGCATTGTATGTGTACAGTAATATACTTTTGCCAAATTAAATGGCTAATGTGTCTTTATATTACTCTGAAATTAGAACTCTTGGCATAAACAGCTGAGTGTGACCAAAGGAGGATAAACTAAACGTGTGTTAAAGATACCTTTGTAGCACTTTACAATATGAGAATCAAGAATGGAATAATCTTTTCCTTACTGCCAACTTTTTTAGGAGAGAAAATTGCTTAATTTAAATAGAGATTAATTGGAATCTTCCTTGATCATGGGCAGTATTCCCTACAGATCTCATAAGTAGAGCTATTGGATGGTCAAAGGATAATACAATTAGCAAAGTTTTATAAATATGCTTCCTCCTCAGTAGGTGCCTTTATCATCAGAATTATAATGATAGTCCAGGAACCCTGGCAGAGACTCGGGTAATGATTCATTAGATTACGCAGCTCTTACAAAAGTCCAATACCATAAATTGTCTTTAGTGCCCTGTCATGGTTGAGTTTTAATTACAATAAGCCATGTTAGTTTAATCAAGATTTCCAAGTCCATGCAGATACACAGCCAAGGTAGCATTTAGAAATATTTCCAATCTCATTTGTGTCCATATACTCTTATGATAAATTGTTAATGAGATTTCTTAATATTAGAATTCTTCATGTTGGATGTTTGGAAGATTTGTTTTAATAGAACAATGATAAAAGTCTCGCCATTTTTTCCACTCAGTGGAAGTTAATACTATAAATCTGTAGTGTTTAATTCTCCCACACTCAGATCTACTGGGGTACCCCTTATTTCCAGGATACACTGTCAACTGCCTCTATTTTCCAACGGCAAAGCATTTATCAGAAGAGAAATCCTAATAATTGCATTGACTTTAAAAAATCATTAACATTATGAATTATACATATTAACAGAGTTCAGTGTAGTATTTCCATACATGAATATACTGTGCACTGATCAAATCCAACCTCCCTATTTCTACTCTTGCCTCCCCACTAACATCCTTCCCAATCTCTAGTAATCATTGTTCTACTTTCAAATCCTCTTTTTTTTTTTTTTTTTTTGCAGTACTGGAGGTTGAACCCAGGGCCTCGCGTTTGCATACTTTGCAAGTGCTGGACCACTGAGCTGCACCCCCCCAGCCCACTTTTTTTTTTTTTTTTTTTTTTTTTAGTGTTTGAGACAGGGTCTCACTAAGTTACACAGACTGCCTCTGGTCTCGAACTTGCAATCCTCCTGCCTCCGCCTCCCGAGCTGCTGGGATTACAGGCGTGCACCACCATGCCCGGCTCAAGTCCTCATTTTTTAGTTTCCATACAATAGAGTGAACATGTGGTGCTTGTCTTTCTGTGTCTGGCTCATTTCACTGAACATAATGTCCTTTAATTTTGTCCATTTCTGCTCCATTTTTCTTTATGACTGAATAACACTTATATTTTTATCCATTCATCTGATTGAATATCTCATTTATTGCAAATAGTGCTGCAATAAACATGGGCATGTGTGCAGATATCTTTTTGGTATTTGAATCCATTCCCTTTGTATATACCCATAGGATAGCTAGATCATATAGAAGATCAATTTTGAGTTTTTTAAGGAACCTCTATACTGTTTTCCATAGTGGTTGTCCTAACTTATATTCCCATCAACAGTGCATGAGAGTTCTTTCTCAACATCCTTGTCAGTATTTGCTACTTTTTTTTTGTTCGTTTTTGTTTTCTTGATAATAGTCATTGTAACTGGGGTGACATGGTATCTCTTCATAGTTGCCATTCACATTTCCTTGACGGCTAATGTTAAGAGCATTTTTACCTATTTGTGCTGGCCTTTTGTGTCTCTGCTTTTGAGAAATGTCTATTCAGATCATTTACCCAAATTTTAATTGAATTACTTATTTTTGTGTTGTTTTTTTAAGTTCCTTATATATTTTAAATATTAACCCTGTCTCAGATGAATAGTTTGCAAATACTTTCTTCTCTTCTGTAGTTTACCAGTTCACTCTGTTTTTTCCTTTGCTGCTCAAAGGCTTTTTAGTTTGATGTAACTCCATTTGTCAATGTTTGCTTTTGTTTCCTGTGCTTTGGGGGTCCTACCCAGATAATCTTGAAGTGTTTTGCTCATGTTTTCTTTTGGTAGTTTCAAAGGTCAGGTCTTGCATTTAGGTCTTTGATTCATCTTTAGTAGTTTCTTATACATGGTGGTAGGAAGAGGTCAAGTCTCAGTCTCAGTGTTCTGCATGTTCCAGAAAACTTTATTTTTTCTGGCAGTCCTAGGGGATTGAACCCAGGGCCCCACACATGCTAGGCAAATGTTCTACCACTGAGCTGCATCCTCAACCCCTTTCTTTATTTTTTATTTTAAGACAGAATCTCACTGTTGCACAGGCTGCCTCTGACCTTGAACTCACAATCCTCTCACCTCGGTCTCCCAAGTTTCTAGGCTTACAGGCATGCACCATCACTCACAGTTTTCAGTAAAATTTGTTAAATAATTTTACCTGTTTGATTTCTCTTTATAATTGATAACTCAACTTGTCCATATTTCAAAATTAAATGTTGGTAACAGAAATACAAGGAAATTTGGCTAGCCACCAAATTATGGTTTTATAAATTGGCAAAGCACAGGGTCCTCAGTGTGAAGTGGATTCCAAGCCTTGGGAGGATGCCTTCCCCAAACTTGCCCCCTATTAATTAAATTCCTTTCAATGGTCACCTCACTTCATGGAACCTCAGACTGACAGTGTCTCAACTCCCATATTTCTGCATTTCTGTGCTTCAAATATTTCCAAAAACTCAGATATCAATAGCTCAGAAGTTTGTTCAAAGAGTTTTTAAAATGTGAATAGTTTTAGGGAAAACTGTCAGCCCTTTCCACTACAATGTAAATTCATCTCATGGAAAGGCAGAGTGAAATGAAGAGGAGAGATATGGAAGCTTACTTTGAAGTTCAAAGTTATTTTATCATGGATTTGCATGAGATTGCTATTTATTATGGAAAGGAAGTTATTTATAAATTGTTGTTGTTATTGTTAGGTGCCATCGAGTTGAGTCCAACTCATAGCAACCCTTATAGGGTTTTCAATGGCTGACTGTTTTGGGATTGACTTGGGAGTGGGTTGCCATGTCCTTCTCCCATTTTGCGATGCTGGGAATCGAACTTGGGACCTCAGAGATTGCAGCACAGTGCTCTACCAACTGAGCTAAATCCCAGCCCATATTTATAAGTAGACAACAAGTAAAAAACCTGCATGTTAACAGGAGGATAGGAGAGAGAAAACCAGAAGAATTTAACCATTGAGAAAGACTTATTAGATTAGGAACCCAGTGAAATTCCTTTTCAGATAATTCAAATACCATTAGGAATAGTTTTCAAAATTTTCTGTGAAATTGAATTAACTTTTTGTTTGATGTATCACTAAATGAATTTTTTTACTTTCTTGGAATTGAGGTTAAAAAAATTCCATTGCATTTTCACTGGGAATGAGCCCCTTTCTATAGTCTTAAATACTATTAAGTGGCAGGGCGCAGTGGCTTACCCCTAAAATCCCAGCCACTCAGGAGGCAGAGGCAGGATTATTACTGGTTTGAGACCAGAGGCAGCCTGTGCAATTTATCAAGAAACTGTCTCAAGATAATTTTTAAAATGGGTTGGAAGTGCAGCCCAGGGATAGGACACTTGAAAGGTGTTTATGAGGCCCTGAGTTCAACCTCCAAGTACTGCTAAATAATAAACAAACAAACAAATAAATAAATGCTATTAAGTGATAACCATGATCTAATAAAGCTATTTTTATAAGAAAAAAATAATATATAGGTAAGTTAAAAGATAATGGATTTTTAGATTTCCATTAATAGCCCTTTGATAAAATTTCATGTTACTACTTCAGTGACTATTTTTAGATGTTGTTTAGTGCATCAGACTAAGCCTAGCTCAGGTTCACAATCTAGGTCATGTGATCACAGTTGTGGAGGAATGGAGTGGCTCTCTAACCCATAGAATGATCCTGTGGCATAATTTCCATCACAATTATAAATAGTCTCGATTGGAACACTCTGTTTCATATTTCTGTTTGTTTGTTTGCTTGCTTTTTGAACTTAACAGGTTGTTTCAAACTGCTTTCACTACACATAGGCAAATATCAATCGCTAAGCTAGAGTCTTAGAAATTCTCTTTGATCTTACTCCATTCTTCATCTCTTACATCATAGCAATTGCCATTCAGTATAATGTCATCATTATTTTCCTGTCATATTTCACCACTATCTTTTAAAAGAAACATCATAGACTTCCCAATACCAACAAATAGGAAATATTTTCATGTATACATCTTTATAAACTATATATATTCCATCATCTATTTTTACATACTTCAGGAGCAGGTTGCTTGATCCTGCCCTAACCCAGGACTCCAGGCACAATGGAAGACCTCTTGCAATCATGGGACCTGCAGCAGTACCACTGTGACTTCCAATCCCATCAAAGCTCAGAAGCTAAACAGGCATGGGCCTGATTAGGACTTGCCCTAAGTACAACAGGATGAAACGCTCTTGATACTGTGTCATGTCTGGCACTGTGTCATTGCTTCTCTGCTATTCATAAGGTTTTAAATGGCTGATTATTTCAGGAGTGGGCTGCCTGGTGCTTCTTCCATTTTTGTGGTGCTGGGGGAAATAGCATGTAGGATCACA